>JAEIFV010001120.1:0-90430 GCA_018904265.1 Lordiphosa collinella | reverse complement strand
AATTTATTTCTAAAGTTTGCCTTTTTAGGCACTTTTAACAACTTTGACCAATGATTTCTTAAAAAACTTGACGTGAGAGAAATTTTTAAAATTGACTTGTGCTCAGCTTGAAAACCTCCGTCGAGCGGTGCCGATTTCATTCTCTTGACCGCATGTGCCCAATATTTGTTGAACTGTGTAATTCATGAGGTCAAATTGACTATTGATTAATGTTTTTAATAGCTGGGTTACTTAGACGCTTCCTTTTCAACAAAAAAATACAAAAAATTTTTAACCAAAATTATGTCAGCGATCAAGGCTCCAACACAAAACCAGACTCTGCTCTCAACTCCAATCTTTTTGCAGTGGAATTTCTTATCTGTAGTGTTTGTCAGATAAATAACAACTTGGAATAGAAATAGAACTTTCAAAGTATATTTCTTGAACCAATAAAGCTGTTATGTCATCAATTTAATCACTCACTAGCTTAATTGCAATGTTGAATAGCCATTGCAAATGTCAAAACAACTGACAAATCATCATCAGTGAATTTGATGGCCAAGTCGCATAATCAAGTTGGCTTTATGTTTATTTTGCCATCCGCCAAATTCACCCCAAACCCGATGGGATATTATATAAACATACAAATATCGACTACATTCATCTGATATTAACTCATAAAAAAAGCAGCTACCAGTTCGGTACTTGTACTGAAGAGGAGGATGAGGTCTGAGCAAACATTTGAGCTGCTGTCAACATCAACACATCTATAGCCGAAAATCCTCAAAGTGGACCATGGGATACAGTTGACATACATATTTTGTTTATGTACGAACAGCATTGATGACAGCCAAACGGAAAGCGATGGCTCTGGGCACGTGATGTCATTAGCAGACAGATAGATGGAGGGAGAGAGTGCCAGAGAGAGAGAGAGAGGGGGGCATTTGTCATAAACTAACGAAAAATGCCAGCAAATCTTCCATTTTCGGGGCGGGGGACTCAACCGAAGCCGCAACCACAGCGCGCGCCAGTCACACACGCCAATCATCGTCAACATCGGACCAGCTGGTCGATGCATACAACTGTCGTTGAGGCGGGGAGGCAGCGGCTGGCCACTGGAGTGATCTATGCCATCCGCAGGCCGTTTATTGAAATTCCTTAATGAGCAGCGAAGAGATGGGCAATGAAATGGCAGCGAGTTGTTAAATTTTCAGGCACTGGAAAAGCTGAAATAAGCATCGTAAGCAAATGTAATAAAACTAAATTAGAATTGAGCTTTTTTCTATTGTTTGCCAGAAAAATATACCTAAAAAAAGCTAAAAAACTGTTTAGATTTGATTAAGTCGATGTTTGATATTCAGTTTTTCTACAATTTTTTCCAAATGCATTCCCAAAATCCTTCAATTTCACATGCAAGTAAGACTCAACTTTGATGTTTAAAAAAGAGGAAAAACTTTACGAGACGCCAGTGCCAAATTTCATCCTAGAGCTCAATTAACATTTCAGCCATAAATTCCAGCACCTCCTCCTCCCCCCGCCGCCTCCTCAAAGTTGACTCTGGGCTCGAGCTGCTGCATTTTACGCAGATAACTCATCAGACTAAGCCAAACAGATTCATCTAAAAACTCCGCTAGCCACTTTCATTTCGGGGCATAGAAACTTTGCACATAAATTCTGCGCAATTTATTCATGAAAAATAGAAGAAAAAGGAACAAAAAGTGAAAAGAAGTAAAGAATGAAGCAAGTTGCAAAGGTGCGTTGAAAGTTTTCTTTCCTTCTTCGTTTTTTTTTTCTTGTCCCGTTGCAGACGAAAGGACACATCAAGTTGTAGGCAAGATTGATATAAGACTTTTATACTACCAGGACATTTCCCCAGCTTATTTCAGCAGATAAACAAGGCAGCAGCCGGCGGAGGAGGAGGAGGAGAAAAGTTAAATATGCTAATGTGTCAGCCTGGCTACGTTGATAACAGGCCCACCGAGAACATTCTGATGAACACTGGACATGCCGAAAGGAATTAGGCGAATGGCAATTAGCAGAGTCGTAACTTCCAAGTTTTCAATTTGCAGAAAAAAAGGATATATATTCGTATACATCGAGAGGGAAACCAACCGACCGAACAACCACTTCACCTACTTCACGCTTGTTGGATTTAATTTTATTGTGGCATAACCTTTTGCTGACACAACTGCATGGCGGATGGTGGTTGGCAGCTGTTGCTTCCATCCGCCTCCTCCGACTCCGACCACTCGTTCTCGTTCTGTTGTCGCCTGCAGTAAAACTTATTTTATTGCGCTCTTATCATTAATTTTATGTGAATGCCGCAACTGAGCGACATTAGCGGTAATTGGCAGCAACGATTCAACAATTCCCAGACAAACAGACAGCTAACAAAGCTCCCACACTAAAGTCCATTTGTCAACATTGTACAAATCCAGTTCTAGGCATCATTAATTTTTGCAGCAAAAGGGTTTAAATAATTTTATAAGTTTTTCACTTGGCTGATTGAAACAGGCATGGAAAAATACTAGAGGTAGGCTAGCTTCGGCTTGGCTGAAGTTTCAATACGCTTGCAGATTGAATAATTTATATATATAATGGCTTTGATTGATTTTCAAACACAGCGTATTTTCAATAAAAAAAAATACAACCTGCAACAAGCCTCTAATGTTCGATCACACTCGTGCGTTTACTTGGCTTGGTTGGGCTCGCCGCCTTGGTTCGACACACTCGAAATGATTGCAAGCACATTGACTCAGAACGAGCAAGCTCTTTGTTTCGCACGAGTTATATTATGAACTAGCTTTTCATAGCACGATTGGACGAATGGACAAGCCTTTCGATCTACACTCGTGCTTACTTGCACTCGCAACAAAATTTATTCGCACGTACTCGTCTTGTTGACGGTGAGCTTCGACAAGCCTCTTATGCCATTGTTGTTGTGTTTTGAAAACCTCAAACAACAACATGCCAAAAGAAGGAAAGAGCAAAGTATGCAAAATACAAGTGCAAAAAAAGGCCATCATGCTATCTCTTTTGCTCTCACAAATTCTTGTTTTTTGTGTGCTTGTGACGATTGTGAACAAGCGTTGATTGTAACAGCTCGCAGCAGATCTTTCACTTCGGCATCAAGTACTCGCGGTGACTCGCGGCCGAAGCTGCGAGCCATCGCGAGTATGTGTACTGAACGAGATTTTTTCATGACATCTCGCAGCAGAACTTAGATTTTAGCAACAAGGGGATTGCGACGACTCGCGGCCGAAGCTCTGAGTAAACGTGAGTATAAGCACGGGCCGCACTCGAGTTTGACAAGCCTTGAGTGCTGAGCTCGTTTCGGCTCATTGTAGATCTTTAAAGGACACAGAGTATATTAAGTTTGTGCTGGTTCATTACAAATGACCCGTTTCCTTTCTCCTGTTTTAAGGAAACGAAAGATATTAGAGTCTGTACCACCAATTGCATACTTTGGGGCGCTAGCAATAAATAGGATACTTTTGGATTTTTGCTAAAAGTATACTCAAGAGGGTTATATCTCCATTAAAAAAAAAATGCAGAATTTTTAGGAATGGTAAAATTAAAAAGTGATGGTTTGGTACGGTATGATGGTGTCAAAGTGAGTGAAATAATTAGAAAAAATCGCTCTTAAATGGCTCAAAATTGGTAAAAATTTGTACTATGGCTCAACTAATTATAATCGTAATGGGATGGACAAGTAATGACAGTATAGTCTAGCCCAGCACAGTAAAGTAATATAGATTAAAAACCAACCCTTAAATATAATTAAAAAGTTTAATTTCTTTTGGGGATTATAATTATTGTTTAATTTAAATAAAATTTTAATTTTTTCGGATGTATAATATATATTATTTTTGTTTCTTAAAAGTATTAGTGTATCGATGGGGGGTGCCCAGTTTTTTTGTTTTCACACGAACACATACACATAAAGGATGGTTCAAAATCAACACACAAATGAACATTAATTCGCGGGAAGTCAATATCTTTTTTACCTACAATTTACAGTTTAAGTTTGCATTTTAGCAAAAGCATCTCTGTGCATTGCTTCCAAATATTTGTCAAAAATACTCGGCTCGTCATGCTGATCAAGATTATATATATTTCTATATATATTTCTTCTTCTGTAGGAGACCTTAATATTCGCTTATTAATGTATGCAGACGACGTTTGTAATGCTGGCAGATGAGACCCAAGTACTTCAAACCATGATCGAACGGCTAGAAATGTATTGCAGTAAATGGGGAATGGAGGTGAACTTGAATAAGTCTGGAATTATGGTATTCAGGAAAGGGGAGGCAGAGTATCGGCGTCTGAAAGCTGGACCTACAGAAGAGAAGTAGTGAAAATTTTATCTGAATTTAGGTACCTGAAGTCCAAAATTTTTCACGCGGAGCCATGTCATTTACAAAGCATGTGCTTAGAAGGAGTGTTGATGGCTAAATTACTAGTATCAACATGACCTGAAATAACTTCCTGGGAAATTTTTTTTTTTTTTTTTTAAGAGAGATACACATAAAGCAAAATGGAAACTATTTAATGGTGTAAGCCGTATAATCCAAGGATATGGAGCCAGAAATCTGGGGAGGACTCTTTACAGAAGTCGATCGGACCCAACTTTTCTTTAAAAATAGTTCTAGTATTTGTCAGCTAATACACAAGCTATGCCTTCTATTCCCAAATTGAGACCGGTTTGGAGACTTGTATACGTTTGACTATGCACCTCAAGCTTTATAGGAAACACGATGCACTTTTATAATGAGAATCACCTCCCACATTACAATAACCAGCAATGGCTATCAGAAAAGTAATATCTTTTGGGCAAAGAAGTCTGATTAATTGTATATAGCTCTTCAGATAGACTGGAGAGACTCCACTTTGAGATCAGCACAGTAAGTGGAATTCTTTCTCGAATAATAATGAGGGCACCACAAAGAAAAAATCCTTGCAGCTACAACCATCAGAGATAGATTACCTAGTGGCATCTTGAATTTCACAAATTGCTTGCATCTGCAATCAACACAGGGGTATAAAAAGTACTCAACGATTTGTCAATGACTGGCGCTCAATGTGGGGCTTGAAATTCACAGGAATTTGAAACAGAAGAATCAAAATTTTACTAACATTTACTTAAATTCACAAAATCAAATTCCAGAATCCATAAAATTTAATTACAATCATCACATTTAACTCCATTTTGTGGCACATTCAGCAAAGTGTTAAAGTGCAGTAAATTAATGTACGTGTGTGAAGTGCAATTCGAGCTAAGTAAAAGCAACACTCTACACAGCCATTGAATGGTAATTAAAATTGCAACAAATGAAACAATTTATGGGCCTTAAATCAATGCCAAAAGCGAGCCGCGAGAGTTAAGAGTCGAGTAATTATCTCAAAACGAATTGAACGAAATATTTTGTATGTGACCACGCCCAAACAATTAAATGGCCGCATAAAAAATGCTACCAACATTCAACATTTTTGAGCACGAACACACAAAATACTACAGCATAATAGAAAGTAAAGTAGTCAAAGGCAAAGGCAAAGGCACTGGAGTTGAAATCAAACACTTAAAAAAATTCACATAAAATTGAAAAACTTGAATCAAATTTGAACAATTCATACGTGTGAATGGAAGAAAGGTGGAAAGCGACTGCACAAGTCTATTGTAAATTGTAACCCCAAAAAGTAGGCAACATAATATGCCCCTAATTGTCTCATTATTTTTCTAGTCGCTTCAAATTTTTGTGAGTGTCGCTAGATGGCGCTGCTGGCGTTTTCGTGCACATTCTGTGTAAGTAATTTGCATACCGGATCAATCTTGAAAAATTAATGGCTTCCCAGACAGATAATGGTAGACCGCACACACACACACACACACGCACACCAGAAGGAAGCGAAGCGTGTACAAGCAAATGCTGAAATATTACGTATACGCAATGTGGCTGTTGGCTTGCCTCTGCCCAACCCTGCTCCACACACTTCCCTGCGGTTTTCAGCAATATTACGTAGCGACCACAGGGTTTCGTCGTCAGCGTCGTCGTCTAGGCATCGTCAACATCTCGGCAGACGACAATGTCGAGTGCTCTGCCAACGTGTATGACTTGCTCTTGGTGGTTCCCCGGTTTTTGGGGCTGTGAATGTGGGTGCGGGTGACTTTTTTTGCATTCGGTTTTGAAGCAGCCATGTGTCACAGCAGCCAAGTAGTAGAGCTTGCTCCTTCCTTCCTTCCTTCCTTACTCATGGCAACAACACTGCGTAAATCTTAATCCTTACACGCTCGGCAACACGCTGGCATCGCGATAATAAACAGCAGCACCAGCAGCAGCAGCAACAACAACAACAAGAGCATACACATTAAATGGTATAAAGCAATTTTTGGGTACATTATTTTTTTTAGCAATTAGCTTCGGGGTATGAATGGTACTCACATAAGTGGTTGCTGTTAGAAAAAATTACAAAAATAGCATGTTAGTCAATGGGTTAATTTGCTTCTAGAAATGGCTTTGTGGCCGTTTGCAATTTGGAATGTTTTCCCATTTATTAGGAAAAGTTTATGGGTCTAGATAATTGGGAAACCGATTATAAGCAAGACGGTTGCATTCTTAATTATTGAAATATCTCTCACCTCCCGAAGCTGAATCAAAGCCCTTGATTTAGCCAAACATCTCGGCTCAAAATTTGAATTAGTCACAAATTTTTGGCCAGCTAAAGCTTTAAATATAAAGTGGCTTAAGATAATATCTCTCATCCGACTGTTTCTTGTAGGTGTGGCTTCGCTTATCAATGCGATTTTGACTTCAATCAACAATAATCAGAAATGCAATTTCGAGTTTAAGTCTAATTATTTAAACGATTATATTTCAAGTTCGGTGTATAGAGCAAAATGCAAGTAAACTATTTGGGTTACCTTTTCAGATGGCAGCTGAGCTTCGCAGAATACTTTTGATATCCACATATTTTAGCATTTAAGTAGGTGTTTACCATCCCGAATTATTCAATATCGAAGTCCTTGATTAAGGTCTCTTTCGGGATATATTAAGCAGGGCTGCACAACTCCTAAAAATTGGATGGCGTTCACTTCGCGGTTGAAGCCCGTGAGAGTTTTTGTGTTCGGGTTTATGAAGCGGATTCAGAATGTCGTTGAACCAAAGTTCAGGTTTCAATCGGGGTTCAGGAATAATTTGGATTTTTGCTAATTTAGAAAATTTACACTTTTTTATTCTATTATGGAAAATGAGTGTATTGATATATTCTATTTAAAATTTAAGCTAAGTCTAAGCTTATCAGTAGTTACAGTAGTATGTGTTCCAGTGAACGTTCATCAATATTGGCTCTTTGTCTGGATAAAACAAATTTATGATTATAAAAGGCCACTTGAGTGACACTTGTGTTTTTTTAAGATCTTTTTATTTATAAGGAACTACCCTAGCAATATTAAAATTACAGGCTAGCTTAATATTACGGGGGTAATGGCATCAAGCGCCTTCAGCACCAAATTGTACAGCTTTCAGTGTATTGGGATTTTTCTTACATTTATTTTTACAATTTTAAGATTTGGTGGCATATGTCTGGTTTTTAAATAGTATAGAATTGTGGTTATCTTTAAAGGTGAGGGATTGGATAGTAGTTGGAGTGGGTTATTGTTTCCGAAGATTGATTGTCTGTGTATAATCTGTGATGGATAGATGCTAAGTATGTTTTCTATTGATGTCTGGCTCTAATTGTTGCAAAGGTTGCTTGTGTTTGGGCTTTTGTCATATGTATATTTTTCCTTATTTTAGGTCTTTTATTATACTCTTTTCTCAAAAATTTCAACTGATAATTTATTACATTTTGGTGTGTTTGTCATAGTGAAAAATGAAAACAGTCTTTCTACAGGTGCCGAAGATGGAAGAAGTGTGTTAAGTTAAATAAAAATATGTTTTATGTATGGAAAACTTTTACGTGTTGTAATCAGTGTTTAAATTGCTTCAGTCGAAGCAGCAAAAGTCGCAAAATTTTTACTTTTTCCAGCTTGAACTTTTTTCGACTAGTCAATATGAATTGTTGCTTTTGCCTTTTTTCTGAGAAAAATCAGAAGTCGCTGTCGAAGCAAGCACACAAAATGATTTCTGACAAAAAGCAAAAAGCGCCAGTAGTTGTCCGTTAACGTTTCTTTGTTTTTTTTTTTCCCTGCTTGCGATCAGCAGATCAAGTCGGAGCTGCTGCTTCGGGTCAGCCACGGCAGCAGCAGCAGCAGCAAGCACTCTGCTTTTGCAGACAGCAGCCCCGTCGCTCGTCACTGTTTTTTATTGTTTTTCTGCACACACATACTATATTTCGATGAGTTTGTGCGTACGCGCTCACACTCGCCCTCACTCTAACACTCTCTCTCCGTTAAAATTTTGTTGGTGGCATATTTTATTTGATGACAGTTGCTGCTGACCAAAATTGACGAGCAAATTCAGTCTTGCTAGTGATTTTGACACTGCCAAGTACTGTTAAAACCCAATATCACAATAGCATAAGCGGCCAAAAAAGGGTAGCAGAAGGCTGGTTATTAAAGGATACTTTACCACTAAACAAAAAAAAAAAAAAACAAGAGGAAGTTTTTTACTTTTATATGAGGATATGTTTTCTTGAGAAATTTTTTGTTATTATCTTTGACAATGACAGCAAGTTCTAATACATACTTATACAAATTAAAAATTTATTCGAAAAAAATTTGTCATCTTGTAGACAAATAAATTATTCGTCGAATTATTTGTCGAATAATTTTATTAAATAACAAATCATTTTATTTAGATGTTTATTCGAATGATCGTTATTTATTTAAAATTATTTATAGAAAAAAATATTGTAAACAAGAAAGAAAGTCAGTCAAGCCCGACTATAACATACTCTGTACCTGTGAAGTGCTGCCCATCACCGTTGCGACCGGAGCTGCCAATACTTCTTTTTTTCCTTATAACTCGACAACCGTTTATCCGATCGTTATTATTCCTTTGTCGGATCGATAAACAATCCTGATTACTAAATACGTTCAAAAGAAACAAACCTTCTATCTATAAAACTGACAGAGATATGACGTTTTTTCCAATTTGCGGGGGCAAGGTCAAAATTTAAAATAAACTTAATCTGCCTGCAAGTATAAGAAGCATATGTCCCATACATGTCAAACCTCTAACTCTTACCATCTCTGAGATCTGTTTGCTCACGGACAGACAGACTGACAGACAGACGGAGGGACAGACGGACATGGCAAGATCGACTCGGCTGTTGATGCTAATCAAGAATATATATACTTTATAGGGTCGGAGATGCTCCCTTCTGCCTGTTACATACTTTTGCACAAACTTACTATACTCTGTGTATATCAAAATAAATAATTTTCTTGATGATTCGTTACTTGAATAATTCCAGCTCTGCCATTTACCCACGTTTCATCACCAGTTATGACCCGTTTGAGCAAACCCGTATTGTCGTTGACGTCATTCAACAACTCCTGAGCAATACTAGTGCGACGTTGCTTTTGCTCAAAATTTAGTCAAAAATCGAAGAGCACAGAAAAACCTGGCTAACCTTTTCAGTTGCCAAAAAAAACTACTAATCGAAATTGGCTGCTAATGCAAACATATGATAAGCATATGTGTCCGAATATAACAAAAACAAAATATTGATATCGGATCGTATTCAGCTCCAAATTCACAATACTTTTTGAACAGATCTTGTATCTTCGGTTTTGATTTGTTGACTTGAAAGAAAAAACAATTTTCTACGATGAACAATTGAACATTAAAGTTTGTCTAGTAGTATGAACATTAAGCCTATGGTTTTTTACTATTAGTCGTCTTCTGTATTTTTAAATAGATATCAATAAAAAAAAAAACTTTTTATTTTTTTTAATGATGCTGTTGCCAAATATTCAGATTTTTCCAAAAAAAGTGATTAAATTTGAAGCACAGTCGCGGATATAAGCCATAATAGTGCCGAAGGTAATCATCATCACAAAAAGTAGCGAAAAAAGTAGCGAATAAATGAAAAATGGGAAATTCGCTTACAGCGACGAAAAAAGAGTTTTATTGCGCTTCAGCTCCGCCCTAATCTAACTTACACTAGACTTAAACAAATAACTTCAACAAAATCCCAACAATCTTAGACTACTTAAAACATAACCGCCATCTGAGACAACAGGCTGGGTGACGTCATTCCAAAGTCTCAGCATTCCATCTGTGTAAATGTAAACATACATTTCCTTAATTATTATCGATTGCTAATAATTTTGGCCACACTTTACTTGTCGAAGCTGCTAGAACCTGCATCATACGTTTACATTGAACCAAAAGCAACACAAACAAAATTTAATTTAAAGCGAAATAAATTTCGATTTGTTTGTAGATTAAAAATTATTCATTAATTTTCGCAGAATGCGACAAATCGAAAATGAAGTTTCCCAGAAGGAAATTGTTTTAATTTGGGGTAAGCTCATTATTTTTTCGCATTTTAACTCGCAGTAGAATGTTTTCGTTAAATTCTGAATTTCATAGTCCAAGAATTTTGTATTGAGTTTGGCAGGGACTTCCTTATAAATTTCCATTAAATTATTTCTAGCTCTTTAAAATAAATCTCTGTGGTTGCTGCATTTCGCTTTCACCTCAACAAATATATTCCAACCATTTGAATGACACACACCAACAAAACCCACACACACAGAAAATTATGGTGGAGGAAATGTCTTTTAAGTTTCAGCTTTTCTTCTTTTTCTCTATTTTTTTTAGATGAGCCTTGCAGACACATAAATAAAGTTGTCACTGGCACACGCAGCAGCGGCAGCAAAGATAAAAAGCCAAAAACTTGCTTAGCTGGTGCTGGTGCTGGTATGTGTGTGCGTGTGTGTGTGTGTGTGTGTAGTCTGCCTCCCCCTGCTCATTAAGTGCAGAAAAACGCCTTTTCACTGTCATTGATGTCATTCACGTGCTGTTGACTAAGGAAAAAAAAAAGTGGAAGGATAGGAGGGACGCATGGAAAGAAGTCGCGGCAGACATTCAAGTTTCTCGCTCATTAACCGCGCGCGTTGCTGACACGCTTGAGTTATTTTCAATTAAATGTCGATGAAAAACTCGCACACATAGCGAGAGAATGTGCATAAATTAAAACTCAACATCGTTCGCGGCATTCATAATGCGACACCCATTGACGCCATTCAGTAATATTAAGAGCAATTGTCTCTTCGACTGAAATGTGAAATGAAACATTAATTAAATACAATTTTAAGTTGTTTTGGCATTTGCCTTTGTCAGTTTGACAACAACAAGATTGGCCGCATATTCAGCTAATTGGCACAACCATTTCGGGGAATACTTTAAATCCGTTTTTGTAATTATTTGCTGCACATTTCATATTTCCAACTAATCTGGCAATTTCATTGAAATGTTCGCCCCCTCAAAGTATGCTAAACCCAAATACAATTTGTGTAATTATGCAGGCTTGAAAAATTTCATCAACATTTTATGAAAACAAAACCAAACACTCGCACACACACACGTCCCGCCACTTGCACCCATATGGAGCCTTTCCAACTTTAGTTATTTATATTAAAATTCTGCTTTATTGATGTGGTTTATAGACGAGTATTTTGCCTTCTTTATGAGGTTTAGTTTTGTTTGTATTTTGATTTCTGTTATAGTTATTTTTTTTTTTTGCCAAGCTGTTACACATTTCTTTGCTACGCTTCGCTTAACTTGACCTTTTTTTGTGGGCTGCTCTCTCTCTCTTTGGCATGTGTTTGGCAATTTCCTGGCTACGAACGAGTTGACCGCAAAAAAGCTAAGCCAAAAAAGCAAATAAAAACCAAACCCAAGCAATCAACAAATACATTTCAACAGCACCTTATAAAAGTATTTGAACCTTATGCTGACCAAATTTTATCGCATTTGACACACACACACACACACACACTGACACTCACACAAAGAGAGAGAAACATGGCATTGATTTTGGCTTTTATTAGCTGCACAACAAGCAGGCGGCAACAGCAGCAGCAGCAGCACGATTGGGGCGCCAGCGTCGCACTTGACTTGACTTCATCGTTCTGGTGGTGATTGTGGATGTGGGTTGGTTGCGGGTCCGGGCGCGCACTTCCACTGCAATTGCCGTAATCCATTGCCAAGTGGCGTGGGATCACGTCCAGCCCAGTTAGCCGGGAGTATATCTTTTTAAAACATTGTTTAAGTTTTGCTTTAGTTTTGCCTTCTAGCCCCTGCGACTGATTGGGAACCCTTCAACCAGTTTGGAAATACCCTGCGGAACATAAAGTATATTGGGTTTGGGGGAAAGGTTAGGCTAAAATGATTTGAAAGTATTGATTAGCTTTTTGGTTATGTCAAGCGTATTTCTTATCGCCGGTTCGTTATAGAACGAATTTTGCAGTGCCTGCACTTTTCGAAGCTTAGTTCCCATGGGTCAGATATGTTCCTCGTTAGTTCAATTAATGAGATTTATGATAGTTTTTGCATTTTTTAAACAATATTTTGACCTGATGGATTTTATAAGCAAGGCTGCAGTCCGGCACTAAGGCTGGAAGGACTAAATTTTTAGGAATTGTGTTCTATGTATTAAATGTTTAACACTTATGGACAAAATAATAGGTGTGTTTTTTTTTTCCTTTTTTAACTTTTTATTTCTAATTCATATCTTCTCTAATCTCAACAAATCAAAGTTTTTTCAAAACTTATATTAATTGTCTTTAAACAAAAAGTAAAAACAGTTTCACAAACCCTTTAATATACAACTAAATTAAATATTTCCTTAAATCCGCCAATTTTGGCTGGACACAATAATAGGTGTACGAAGATAAATGTTTAAATTAAATCAATATTTCACTATTTTTGGTCTTGTTTTATATTAAACTAAGTATCTGGCAGCTAATAACCGGTATATCCGCCATTATTTTGCAAGACTTTCTCCATTCGTCTTGGCATGGAGGATATTAACTTGCGACAAGTTCCAATTGGAATGTTGTACCATGCTCTTTGGACAATATCCCAAAGTTGATTTTTATTTTGACAAAAAGTCTTTCCGACCTCTCTTTTGAGTTCACCCCAGAGATTCTCGATGGGATTGAGGTCCGGGGATTGACTTGGCCACTCAAGAACATCCACATTTTGCTCTCGGAACCAATCCTTTACTACTCGAGAGGCGTGCTTCGGGTCATTATCCTGCTGGAACTTCCATAAAAGTGGCATATTATCCTCGGCATATGGTAGCATCACCGTCTCCAATAGATCTTTGTATACGAATCTGTCCATTATTCCGTCAATACGATGAATCGGACCAACACCATACCATGAAAAGCAGCCCCATACCATTAGGCTACCACCTCCATGTTTCACAGTTTTATATGTGTACTTGGGATCAAATTCTTTGCCTTTCGGACGACGAACATTCCTTTTGGCATCATTTCCAAATAAATTTATTTTGGTTTCGTCACTCCAGAGGATATTACGCCATTTTTTCTCACCCTCCGGTCCGCACCAGGTTCTACGATCTAATGCAAATTTGTTCCTCATCTGTAAATTTGCCGACCGAAGCAAAGGAACCCTGCGAGCAATCCTACCTGGTAGGTTTGCTATTGCCAATCGTCGCCGAACGGTCCGTGATGACACAATATTCCCAATTTCATTGGCAATCGTCCTGGAAGACTTGAACGGGTCGCGTTTAACCAACTGAACCATGCGATCGTCGGTCTTAGATGATGATTTTCTAGGTGCTCCCCGAGTTTCACCTATTTTTTCCGGTTTTAAGGCATTGGTTACGAAGTTTTGAGAACGTTTCATTAACATGGCAATGGATTTATACGTTTTTCCTTCATCTCGGAGTCGTCGAATGAGCCTTCTCTCCTCCGCACTGCAGTGACGCCCACGGCCCATCTAATACAATTTTAATGGTTATTAAGTCCCCATTTAGTTATATTTTCCTAATACCTTACCTTCTGCAACCAAATAATTGTATTTATAAACTACAGGTTAATGTTTTGCTTCATACACCTATTTTATTGACCAGCCGAGTTTGCAGTCTAACCAATAAAACAATCCACAATTTTTCCCAGAAAGCTAATTAATTCCGGGAATTCACCCAATTCGTACCGAAACAGTGTGACCATATTAAAAAAGTATAGCTTCCTTATTAAATGTTATGTTTATATCGATTTAAATCGATATTAAAAAAAAAAAAAACTTCACACCTATTATTTTGTCCATGAGTGTAATTCAAAATTTGGGTGAAAAAATTAAAAAATTTAAACATTCCCGTTTAAAAAAATATAAAAAAAATATTACAATTTAAATATAATTACAAATTTTAACAATATAATAATTAAATATTTAAAAATAAAATTTATTTATATATTTTTATTTAAGGCGACTTCTTCCAAGATTGGCTCGATTTGCGGCAGTTATATAGCTGCCAAATAACCGATCCGGCGGACTTACATCAAGTTTTTTTGATTTTTCAGCAATTGAACTAAAATTTGGTTTGTATACGTGTCTGTAGCTCCCTAGACGACTCACCAAATTTGGTTCAGTTTAAAACACTATTTCACATAGCTGCCATATAAACAATTCTTTCGACTTGCAGCTAATTTGATGTTTTTGTCGATTTTCCAAAGCAATTTTTCAGAAAAGGGTCAAAACGGCGCAACAAACAAATTGATATCCTCGCATTATTTACATATTGAAGAATAATAAAGTAATAGTTAACGTTAATCCAAGTCAATCCAACATACTTTTGTTCCACGAAAACACAACAAGTTTGCGGTTACGATTTCAGAAAACATCACTTTGCCAAAACACATATAAACAAAGACAAATCACGAAAAACAAAAATGCATGATAACACTTATTCTTTGCGATTTTTCTATTCATGAATTTATTTTATGTCAATTTAATTCGTTGCATATCAAATTTTTTCTCGATAAATTTAGTTAGTAGATATTTGCGTATTTCTGAGAACTCATCAAATTGTCGATTGTTTGTTTGATGAGTTAAGGCCTGTGCAGAAAATTTATGACTTTAAATTTCGCTTTATTTATTTAGCATCCACATACATTTTCTGTGTGACCATATATACCTCAAATAGGCGGTCACTCTGAATGGTCAGCTTTGCTTTGTTTACGAACAAACAAAACGTCTTAAAGTGTTTGTGTTTTGCCAGAACAAAATTGAGTTTTGTTAAAAGATAAGTGAAAATATACGAAGAATAACAGGAACACTTTACTGCTTACATTTGTATTTTAGTTTTATTTGCATTTATAGGTAAGTGTGAAATTAATTTCCCTTGATATTTTGCTTATTCGATTAGATCTTGCCTGGCAAAAACAATTGTGTAGCCAGTGATTTAGTCAGCTTTGGTCTCTGTTTAGTGGGTGCACTCATCATTGGGGCTATTCGACGTTGCCAGGGTACTTTTAGTCCACAGTAAGTAAACAAGTGTTTTGCAAAAGGAAAGAGTATACTATTAAAATTTTAGAACCTTTTCAGTTAAGCACTCTTTGCTCTATTCCTAACTCTTTGTCCATGTTTTCAGCGGTAACTTTTTCCTTATCACTCTTTTTCATATTTTTTTATGGTTTATTTTCTGAATTTTCCCAACAAGGTATCAAATGCTCGAGTTTTCATTTTGCCACCAGTCGCCTGTTTCCATTTTTTATTGAATTCGAGTTCAATTTGTTTTTATTGATTTGCCATTTTGCGCTCGCCCCCAAGAGATGTGACGGAAATTGTCAATGTTTTACAATAGTTGGGCCCCTCCCACCCGCTGCTACCCGTCGCTGGGTCTCTAGCTACATCATCATGGCTTTTTGAGTTTTATGTGCACTTGATAAAATTTCAATAGTGGAAGACCCCAACGCACTCCCTCGTCCTTGCATTGTCTGTTGTTTTACACTGCCATGGCCTTTTGGGGGGGGGTTCGCCTTTAGTTTTATGTGATATTAAAATTGATAGCAAATCGCTGCTGCAATGCATTTCAAGTGAGTACTTTTCAACACAGAGCGATGGAGGTGGAGAGGGGCAGTAAAGAAGCCCAGTCGTGCCGCTTGGTTAAATTGATTTTTATGTGAGTTTCAATAAAGCCAATATCATATGGTTCATACGCACAGTTGTGTCATTCAAAGCCCTGGTTTTTGCTTTCTTTTGACATTGTCAGAGTTTTCCCTTTTTTTTTTTGGTTAAACACTAAGCTGATCTAAGCTGAATAGTTGTGGAATTTGTCAAAGGAAAACCATGTAAAATAAAAACGCAAGAATTATGGAAATGTAAAATTTAGTGGAGTTTCATCTAACCGAAATCGTGCGCGTAATTTATTTGTAAATTTCACGGAATTTATGCATTGCACACACACACACACACCCCTGAGATTTGGCTGGGCATGCAAAACCAATTAAATGTCCCCTACCTCCCTCGCTCCCTGAACGTGTTTGGTTTGTTTTACAATTTTGATATGGCGCGGCACATGCAATGTTAAAAGTTCATTTTGTTCACGGTGCGTCTTCAGTATAATTTGTCCCAAACACACGTTCAATTTAACGCTTGAGTTGGGTTTCTGAAAAAAAACCGCATTTTTTTTGGTTGTTGTAGTCTAACGTTGATTTATGCAAAGCTTCTGGCTTTAAAGAAAACGCGATGCGGCTGGCAGATTCCGCTAAGTATCAGGGCAGAGGTGGCCTCTTGTTTGTTTGACCATGTTAGGCTCGACTCGGCTCAGCTTTTGTTTTCCCTCCCCCTTACCGCTTGCCACTGACATGATTGTTATCGGAGACTCTTGTTAGAGATAGAAATTTGGGCTGCTAGTTTCGCGTTTTGTTTGTTTGTTTGCCTCTGCACGTGTGGGTGTGTGTGTGTGTGTGTGTGTGTGTGTGTACTTTGTGCTTGTATTACCTGGTAAACAGGCACCCTCATCAACTTTGAAGACTTTTGTTTAACATTAGGCCAGCCGTGAAGTGATCTTTGTCACATGCACACACGCTCTTGTCAGAAATCGCTCTTAAATGGCGGAATGTTAACCGAAAATTTTTAAGGAGATTTTCGGAGGCAGCGGTTGGCAGTTGGCCGCTTTAAAAACTCGTTTTCAATTATATTCAAAGTTCGAATTGGTTTCACATTGTTTTAGTAAAAGTCAAATCTAAGCAGAGTACAAAACCTACGAATCTTAAATCAATAAGTTGTAAATGAAAACGTTTATATTTATAGATCAAATTGATTAACATTACTAGCAGCATCGGCCTGCGCTGCGTTTACCTAAAAACCAAGAAGGGAGCCTATTTTACAATTGCCATTTATCGAATCTTCATAGTAATCTAGGCTCTTATGAAACATTTCCATCTTGGGCCACTCTCTTCTCTAATCGCCTGTCTTCCATCGCTCTTTCAGCTGCTTTATGAAATGCAGTGGGCTTAGAAAAATGCTGCCGTCGATTGCTCGTCTGTTCTAAAGTTTTAGCAGCTGTGGAGAGACTGGCTTGCCTCCCCAATTGGCCAAGCTAAAACCAACCAAATAAAATTAACACGACGCGCAAATAATTTTACAAACTTGTTAAATTGAGTCCTCGTACGCAAGTGACTCGCCTGCTCTTTACAAAAATTTCTAATACGATCAAATCGTCGCTGGCGACTGCGCTGCTGCGAGTGAGCTTGAGAGAGCGACTGCGCAGCTGCAATGTCTAAATATAGAACAGGCGAGGGAGAAATATGTATAACAATAGAGAGTATCAAGGCATACAAACATGATTTGGTGGCAGATGGCCATTGATTTGATTGACATTAATTATAGGTTGGCAAAGCTATAGAAAATTTACATGGGCGGCAAAGCGCAGGGGTTCTGGCCCGAACAGCAGCTCTACGATCCGCTTGACGGCTTACCTGTTGCATTTTTCTGAGCTCCGTTTGCGAAAAAGTTAGACTTTCGATTTAAAGGCATATTTTAGAATGTTTGAAGCTTATTTTTTGTTATGTTTTAAAGTAAACGCGATTCCGCCTCCTATGCTCTTATGAAAAATGTTTAATTTTGTAACTTTAGCGGTCTTTGAACCATTAAAAGAAAGTTAAATAGCCTACACAGAAAAAAGTCCGTGTATCAGGGACTAAATCCAACCCAAACCAAGTCTGAATTCGGTCAATCCCGGATTTTCTATATAAAAGAACGAGCTGAGAGGAGCTCGGCTTTGGCCCTTTGGGCTGTGTCAAACCAAATGGTTAAGTACGAGCTGGATTGACTTTAGCTCGGATTTTTTAACCCCGAAATTTTTGTTTCGATCCCGACTTTAGCTCGGGAGAGTTTGATTTTTGCTAGGCCTACTTCAATCACACATGGGATTGATTGTAGCTTGTTATCCAAACTCAACTTGATCCCTTTGTATTATCAAATCAAGAATAACCGATATTGATTAGAGTTCGAAACTCTTACTTTATTTGATCTTGAAATCGGCTTGATGCAAGTTTGCCCGAGATTAAATTAAGCTCGATATTCGAACTTCACTCAATCCAAAAAAGGTTGCTTCAAAAATGATCGAGATTGACTTTACCTCGATATACAAACTTAATGTTTCCCCAAAAAAAGCTTGACACCTAGCTTTTTACAATCCTCTTCAAACAGCAAGATTTTGCCGGCTCGAGGTCATTAGATGTTTGCATACCCCTGATCTGTCTTTAATAGACTGCAGCTCCCTCCTCTTACCAGCATTGCTATGACTGTTTGGTAGTTCCAAGTCATCACAAGTGCAAAAATCTGAAACGCTGAGTTGATGGAAGCTTTTACATAAATGTGTGTACCCATTTAGCCACATGGTATTACATGATTGAGATTTTTTAGATTTCGGTTTCTTTTGGTCTTTGGCTTTGACATAGGACATCCGTACTCACTTCAATCTCGGGTCAATATTATTTGACTTTCAAGTACGGATCCGAGATTGAAATTAGCCTACCCACTTTTAATGATTGTTTCAAGTCCTTCGAGCTTGTATCATGCTCGATATAGTAGTACGAATCGTACTTGAAATTTTGATCCAAAGGTCGAGATCAAATTACAATTTTTGAGCTTGATTTTAGCTCGCCCATTTTTTCTGTGTACGTACTATTTTGAGCTATCAGTCGCTATCAATTAAAATCCGATTATTAGTAAGAGTTGCAAAATATATTTACGGTATGATAATTGTTTGAGCAGTTGAAACCGATAGCTTAATGACAAGACTTCTTAATTCGAGAGAAAAGTACGACAGAAAATAGTATCCACAGACTTGCTTTGTGACTTACATATGATGACCGTGTCTAAGAAAACTTTTCGTTCTCAGAACCATGACAACGCACTCCGTATTGCTGCATTATGCATGACCGGCAAATTGTATTAACAAATGTTTTACCTTATGCCTCTAGATCATTTTTTTGGTAGACAAATTGCCAGTAAACCGCTCTCAGACCTGAGAGATAGCGGTACCTGAAAAGATAGTATTTTTGGCAACTCCTTTATACTTCTGAGGCTGACGGTTAATACGCCAAGCTTATTCTTCTTTAATTTTCTTTATTGCAAATCAATGAATGTATATTAAATTGAACAACGCGCAAAAGTCCATATGAATAAAGACATTAACTACTACTACTACTATTACTTCTTCATCAAGTGGCGCTACCCTTGATAACTGTGTAAAGCTCCCATGTACCCAGTCGTTTGGACTGGAACTCAATGACTCACTGCAAACCGAATGCCATCAATTTCTACACTGATGGCTCCAAACTGGATGACCGTCCAGTAGGAGGGGGAATCTCCAGTCCAGAGCTCGGGATGAAAACTTTATTGAGACTTTCAGATAATTCTAGTGTTTACCAAGCAGAGACTGTAGCCATCCAGGCTTGCCCACTGCCACATTGAAGGTAACGAGATGGCCGACCACCTCGCTATACTTGGCACTACCATTCAGCTGCTACAAACAAAAGAAAACACTTATCAATTAAACATGCATTGATGACCAACTATTAACACATGTGAAGTATCTAGGCTTAACTAGCCTACTCTTAATAACAAAATACCTAGGGCGTTACTCCGTCAAAAACCAGAAATACTGTAAGACTGCAATGGCAATCCTAAACCAAACATAGCTCGCCCTGCTAAATTTTACACGCGAAATGTAGAAAACAGAAAGTTAAACATGGCAAGCTATCTGTAGAAAAAAAATTACATGAGAAAGTCAGCTTATTTCCAAATAACTCCCACATATTTCATCAGCAATCTGAGTACCACCCAAGTGCTTTAGGTTCTCTACATTAACGGTTGGATATTAAAAGCCGACAAGCGCGAGTTTAAATTCCAAGCGAAGATTATAACACCAAATCAGTACAAAGCTCTTATTTTTCTAATTAAAGCATTTAAGGTAAATGTTAGATGTCCACAAATGTTAGAAAATACACATTAAAAGTATTGTTAATCACATTCGTTCATCACCGCTTTCCTTTATTTTTTTTAATTTTTGGAAATGCCGCGCAAGTGCTTGATGGTCGTATGCGCTAAGATGCCAGCTCTTGTGTAAAAGGTCCCAAGGTCCTGAATTCGAAAAACAACTTGCCGCATGTTAAAATGAGAAAGATAAGCGCGTCATATAGAAAAGCTACATTAACAAAAATCCCGGTCAAATCGTTTAAAAAACCTTAATTTTCAACTAGATCTTACATATATTTTTTTTGGGTGAACACTGCGAAATAGGAAGGCACACCGTAAGGAAGCTGCAATTCACTGAATGAGGTGAAGAGTGTACTGCCCATCTTCTGTCACTACCCAGCTCTCAGCAGAAGGAGACCCGCAGTTTTAGGTCGTTCTTTTCTCAACATATGTTGCCTCTCTTCTCAAATTCACGCTACTAGCTATTTGGTGTAATGGGACTAACACTACCGGCCTTCAAAGTTTATTTTAGAAGTTTTAACCGAGTTCTGATCCAAACCGAACCAATCCGTTCCGACCCACAAAATCATACTCATAAAACATATCGCGAATTAAACAAATGTCCTTTACAAAATACTGAACCGAACCAGAATACGCAGAAAAACCGTTTCGGCTCGGCTTATTTCATCAAGAAGTTTGGATACTATTTAGACTTGTATTATGGTTGGATTTGGTGGAATCCTCACCAAAAAGTCAGAGTTGATCTGTGATGATATCGGATTTATAGTGTTAATGTCCTCATTTCTTGGTGCTTTTGATATCTTCAGAATTCAGTAACTTTGATTAATTTTCTTATCACAAAAGTGAAAAGTAAGAAATATTGTGTGGTTTCCAGAGCTAATAAATAACAATTGAACATGTTTGCCTTTATGGTCTGCTCAATAACAAATCCGAAAAATCCATGCACGCTTGCTCTCGCTCTGAGCAGAACACTTCGTTTCTCTTTATGTTATCAATTGACTGTTCTCAGTTGAGCGTTGCTTGTTTTGCTCTTTCAATAACAATTTATAGACAGCGATCCGACTGAGCGCATTAAGAGTCAGTAGATGAGCAAAAAGCCGAAAGATTCACCTCAAAGGGTCTTTTTTTCATTTATTTGTTTTGTGTGTGGCTTGTGTGAGTCGCAAGCCCAAACAGACACCTCACTCACACATACACACACACAAACGCAAAGGACTTTTATCTTCTTCGCTCGCGTCGATCTGCTCAGTCAATGAGCACAGCAAAATGTAAACCAATCCATTGGTTTTTCGTTGAGCACTCAGCGATTCGTTCATGAGCTGATCTGAACGGTTCATCTCTGACTTTTTGCTTAAAGGGTCCGTAAATAAATGTTATTTTTGGACAACGAAAAACGGTCAATTGTTATTTGCTAGCTCTGGTGGTTTCCATAACCTAACATTCTATCCTTCTTACTTATTTCTGTATTTCTTATCCAGTTCAGCTACCACTTCAGAAAGGAGTTTAAAACCTAATTGAATTTCATTCCCAATTCGCTTTTCCGTGTTAATTTTGCATAATTTAATCGAAGTCGGAAATCGAAACATTTCTGATTCTATTATTTAAGTCAGCTTGCTCATTGCCCAAGGGAAAATCTCTCCGCTTGCCATTCAAGTGTGTAAAACGAAAATTAGACTAAAGTCACTTATCAGAAATCTAGCAAAGAGAGAGAGAGAGAAGAGAACAAGAAAAATAAGAAAACTTTTCTCGATTTTATGGGCTCCCATTCGCCATTTCGCCTTTCCCCACAATTGACAGCACACAGAATATGTTGGTAATTTAAGATTCATGCCAATAAGAGCATTGGGTGAAGTAGTGGGAGGGGTGGAAGGGCAAGAGCCAAAGTGATTTTATTTTTCATTGACAATTGTCTTGCGCCCCGAGAGAGAGAGGGGGAGTGGGAGTGGAAGGCTTTTTATTATGCTGCCAGGCATATTGGCAACATTTGAGTGAATTTATTAGCGACACATCTCTGACATTTGACACATTGTGCAACTTCCTCTGCGTCGCTGTGTGTGCGTGTGTGTGCTTGTGTGTGTAGGTGTTTGTTAGTCGCATTAGATGACGCACAGCACGTGTTACCCGATGTTGTTTGCCATTTGCCACTCACCCACCGCCACCCCCTGACATCTCTTCGCCTGCTGCTGTCAACAATGCTCTCATAAATCGCAAATTATACACGCAACCACGCCCACACAGAGGGAGGTGGCTTGGCTTTTGTGCGTTTTCTTTGTTTTTTGGCTCGTCGCATTTCTATTGCAATTGCCGAGCTGCAGTGCCTCATCGAATGTCAGCGGACTCCTGTGGCAAATGGAAAATGCATTCGGAAATTCCAACGCTCAACTTCACACATTGTCTGCGTTTTATTGCATTAGTGCCCATCCCCAACCGCCGTCGCCCCCCCCCCTTGTGCAAATTCATTCAACTCATTGTTCTTGTTTGGTTATTGTGTTTGGTTCTGCTGCTGCTGCTAGTGTCACTGCGGTGGATATTCATCAAAGATATGGATACTCTCGAAACTGCAGAATAAAAGAAATTATGCCTGACCAAAACGCATTTTGCATACCAAATTTTAGTTTTCCCAGTCCAAGAAATTGTTCCAATTTGTCGTCCAAATTAGTTTATCAAACAAACACTTTTCTACACGCAATCAGGAAAACAAAAATTGAAATATGTTTCATGTTCTTAAAATGAATTAGCACCTGCATTCAAATCAAAATATATTTGCCAAACAATGCCCAAAAAGTGAACTCAATCTAATGAAAAATGCATTTGTACAACTTGAATATTTCATTATCAAAACATTTAAAGTTGTTTTTTTTTAAGTAATCAGCGCTTAAAAGCCTTTTAAGAAAACACTTTGGCTTTTATGCATCAAATTTGTTTAGAAATAATCTTGAAAATAAAGTTCAAAGTTCTACAAAGATTCCAAAAACATTTACAAGTCATTATTGACAATTTATGACAATTTATTTCCTCAAAAAAGAAATGCTCCATCCGCATTATACAAAATGCTAAGCGAATGCATTAGGCGACTGCATCGCATAGTTATAAATAAATATGCATTTCTATGTGAAGAATTTGTCATTGAACTCCTTTAAGGCGTGGCCTGGTCACGCCCATGGAAATCTATTTAATTGCAAAATCACAGCCAAAATGCTTGTTGTTTTTCTACGGCTCAGGCTCATTGCCAGAAACCTGAGCCGGATGCCAGCTTCATCGTCAATGCAATCATCATCTGTATGTACCTATCTCTCTCTCTCTCCCTCGTTGCTCTAGCCGTCTCTGTTATTCCGCTGTCTTGGCAGAAAACTTGCTGCGCCAGTTATAAGAAAAATACCCGGCTACAAACAAAACTGCATAAATTTAATGCGGATTTTGGCAAACGATGCGACAACGTGGGGTTCACGTGCCAAGTTCTAGGACCGGACAGGACAACGACGTGCGAGAGCCTGACTAGGCCTCGCACCATGAAATTCCAGGCATTTCCGTGTTGGCATTTGTCGTTGGTTCATTGTGCGAAATATGAACAGTGGATCAAATTGCTTTGCAAAGGCTGTCAAAAACAAAATATTAAGAAATTCAATTAAAGAAATTGTTCTTAAAACCTGATTGAATTCAAGCGTAGCTAATCAGGTAACTATTGAACTAAACAGAATGGCAAAGTAATTTCTTAAATATATCAACTCCCAGCAAAAAGCAGCCAACATGTCGCAAACCCTCTTACTGATCAAACTGACCCAGGACAATCAATCGCGTAGCTATCGCCAATACGACAGCATCAATGATTGTCTGGAGGGCATTTGCAATTTATTCGAAGAACATCTCAGGCAGAAGAACTCATCATTGCAGATCAAAACCATCACCTATAATTTAGGTCAACTCTTTGAATACATCGATGAGCTGGATGACATCTGCTGCATGGTCTTGCGAAAGGTCAACGGCACCTATACGCCCTACAACAAGAAATGGATCAAGGAGAAGCTACTGGTGCTAATGCAAAAAGAAGCCAAGGAAAAAGTTGCGAATCAAGTGACCAAAAATTAAAGACGAATAAAGAAGTTCATGCATCAACTACTCTGTCTTTAAATCTCTTAGCCCACAGCTCAAACTGCTTAACATAGGATCAAGAGTGTGCATAGACCTTTTAAGACTTTGTTTTATCGAGTCCAACATGGGGCCATTAATTACCGACTTTTCGTTTATTTATTGAAAATAGGGAAAGGGGGATCATGAAGTTGTGCAAATGTAACAGGTAAAAGGAAGTATTTGCGACCCTATAAAAGTATATATATTCTTGATCAGCTTCAATAGCCGAGTCGATTTAGCCCTACCGCCTGTCCGTAGAACGCGTGTTTCTCAGAGACTATAAAGCTAGAGCCACAAATTTTTGCATGTAGATAGGTGTATACCCGATTCAAAAAGTATCAGCGTTTTCGGTAAAACCACCTCCTTTTAAGGGCAAAAACGTTAGAGAGAGACCTTCCAGAACTTTACATATATCAAGAAAGGCCCACATCTATCTATTCTGAAAAGATCACTAAGATCGACGAAATAATATACGAATCAATTTTGCTTGGTGGAGGAGGGGCTCTTGCGCGGCCGTGCATGCCATGCGTGTGTAAAGTGTACAGGTACGTAAAGAAAACACACGAAATCAAGGGAACAGGGTATTTTGTAAGGGCACTCGACTGCAGCTCCCTTATTTGTTTTAACAAGAGTTGGAGAACAATACAAATTTCGTAATGGTAAAACAACATTTTGAGAGAAAAGTCTCAAGAAATTTCTTACAAATCAGAAATTTTCAGAGTCAGGTGAGAAAAAAATGCTCGATTAGACGACGTTTTTTGGAAACCAAGATTTTATGATTTCAAGAACGGTTTGGGCTGGTTAAGAACTTAGCTTTTGAGTTACAAATACGTGTCTTAAGGTTATTGTGGGTAACAAATGCGTCCGCTAATGACTTGCTTTCTTTTGACCGCTGCAACCGACTGCTTACTCTGCTTGCCATGAGAATGAACCAGTGCTGCCAGATTAAACCCTTCTAGTATTTTAGGGCAGGCGACTCGTTTCAATTTGGAATCCCACATTCGGATCTCCTGACAGTACAATTAACATCATTAACTCGGTAACTGTGAATGTTTCAAAAGAACCTTCAGAATCTGTACCTTATCCAGATTATACCTCCCATGTTCCCTAATCGCGAATACCTTGTATGGCTCAATTAACTTTCTATAAGCTTAATGCCTATCCCAAATTGCGCTCACTTTTATGACCACTAAATTGTTCAGTTTATACTGTCGGTCTTTCTCCTTTTTAAATCAAAAGCCCTCTTATTCTCTGCCTCTAACTTCTTAATGCTTTCTGGGGCTTTCCTGACAAATGTAAAAAGTTCCATTATAATCCCCCGATCGACTCCTGTTTGCAACTCACCCTGCGTTTCTTTCTTCCTTCTAGGATCAGCTCTTTTAGTTAGTTCCTGTTTCCAGTTAAAGTTTTGTTTGCTGTATTCTTTTAACATAATTCTTTTTATTTCCCTTAAGTTCCGAAACAAAGCCCACTGCCTGAGCTAGTTTAAGGTGTAGAGTTTCAATCCTACCCTGGCATTCCAGATGCTCCGCCTGACTAAAGAATTTAGTATCCTCTTCAATCTATTCTACACACAATTTTTCCATCTCCCGCACACACCGTAAGGCCGTAAGGGCTTTTGTGCCATGTAATATGCATGGGGAGAGGGCATTGGTCGGGCAGTGATCTGTCGGTAGTGTTGGGGGGTACGTGGTTCCTACCACAATACGAGCTAAATGGAGAGAGAGAAAGAGAGATTTGGCTCCCCACACTTCCCCTTGCCGTCAAGCTCTGAAGTCGAGAACGATTGTTTCTGAATCCGAGAAGATTTCTTCATAGAAAAACCAAGAAGAACAATACAAAACCAAGAAGAATTCGGTTTCGCCAGTCGATCTTCATTTCTCTGGGTAATGCCACGTCCGAGAATACTCCTGCCTAGAATAGCAAATCGTAATATTGTCTATTTGTAGCCGGTATAGTTACACTTCCAAATGTCAATACCTGACTCCTGCCTATTCCAGTTAAATTCTTTCCCCGGTAATCTCAGTTTCAAACTTGAGAAAAACTTGCCTTTGCTTAAGGGGGTCTTCTCATTCAAAACCTTTTTGGATTTTTACTTTTTAAATTCATTTGAAAACGCAAAGAATAATAGAAACATTTTTATTTATTGTATACAAAAGGTTCAAAGTAAATAAAAAATTTTCTTCATCGTAGGGTTGTTCGAAAAGGGATGGAGACTTCCCAAAGTTGGTGGTGAAAAAAAGGTGTCGTCCAGAGCGCGCCACGATTACGTGGGTCCCGGACGTCCGAAATGGAAAAAAAACGGGGTTATAATCAGTATAGAATGTAATTCTCGGGTGAACCTCAAACTTAATTTTGTGATTTTTTTGACAAAATGGCGGCCATTCAAAAAATTCTAATTTCGGGCTTTTTTTTGTAGGTTTAGTGTAAAAAAAAATAGTAAAAAATTTTTAAAATTATGGTCGAGGTTCACCCAGAATGGTGTCAATTAAGTCGATTCCACTTTGTTTCACGAAAATCGGTTCAGTTGAACTGGAGATATCGTGGCCGCCAGTTCGAAAAACACGTGGTTTCAGATAAACGCGCTTTAAAGAAACTAGCAGTTGCTGGGAATTTAGGTCAACATTGGGTCACTAAAGGACTTTATCTCCTAAACTAATTAAGTTGAAAATCCTTTTGGGGGATATTTTTGAATATCCAAGCTATAAATAAATGCAAAAAAAAGTCGATAAAAAAGTTGCTCAATGAGAAGACACTCCTTAAGTGAGATCCGGTGTCTATAAGGCCTATAAAAACGACCACTGGATATAGAACACTTTTCAGAAGCTCAAGACCAGGAGCAGAAAACTAATTTTAGGGTTTAATCTAACACTATATTGTCGCATTTTCTCCATTTTGACTGATAGACCACATGGTAATAATGTAATTTTTATTTTCTTCTTTTGAGAAGTAAAGAAATTTGATACTTAAATAAATAGGTACCCAGTAGTTTTTTTGTCGCCGCCCGGCTGGAATAGGTCGTCCGATTCGTGACCGCCCGCCCTCCATACCAGCCATACCAACTCCCATACCAGATTTTAGTTGGGATGCCATCAAATTCGGAAGCTGGTGCAGGGCGGTCGGTTAAAGTGACTAGCCGTACGGCAGGCTGTTAGGGCACGCCATACGACAGGTGGTATAGACCATGCATCAGCCAGACGGTATTATCAACCAAAAGAATGCAATGAGAACTGGGATTTGATCTCGGGACTGTTTGTTTATTAGTCAAATACTTAAGCTCTAGCCTCCTGTCCTGCAAAGTTGTTTTTATTTTCGGATCGGCTTTTTTTTTTTTACCTTAATTTATTTTTTATTATAAAATATTTGCCCCGGCTGCCCAAAAAAAACCCGCCTCCCGTACAACTTTCATATCAAAGTTTTTTTAGGTATTACCCAACCTACCGGCAAACCAAACAAAAAAGGGATAGACTAACGGTGGGTTAACCTAATAGGGTGAGTGGGTTACACAACAGTTGGGGGGTCCGCTTTCTTTTTGCTTGATCGTCGCCCTGTAAACCATGACTTGTTTGGTATAAGTGGGTAAGGTATCAGTCGGCTGTTGGCTTTTGATAACCAACTAGCAAAAAAATTACGAGTGTTTGGTATATCAATTTCCGATATTAAATCCACTTCGAAAAGATCCAATGGATCCCAAAATGGGATATTACACTGTCCAGTCTAAAAGGATATCCAAAAATCAATCAGAGGACAATTAAAAACCATCCTTTTTTCCTTCTGTGTAGTAAAGTATACTTTCTGGATTTGCATGAACTAAAGATCTGTAAGATTTGATCAATTTTCAGGCACATTTCCGATCTCCCCACTCTTCCTTAAGCCTTGGCCAAAACATCTTGCAATGCAAGACATTTTAGTTCCCTCACCACTGTGCCGTTTGGGCTAACCAAAAAGGCCCTTCCACTCACTGTCTCTCACTCAGGCTCATCTTCAGGCTCCTACACCATCCTCCCCCTTCCTGCTGCCTGCTGCCCCCTCGTTGCCGCTGTGTGTGTGTGTGTGTGCATTATAATTTGAGTGGCATGTTGAGAGTGGCTTTTGTTTTGCTTTTAATTAGATTTACATTGGCCACTTTTCAGTTGCGGAGCCGGTCGTCTAGTCCACTCATCAGAGCGAGATGGGGAGAGTGGGGGTGCGAAGGCCTAACTAGCAATGCGCTTTGTTTATTTTGGCGCCTTCTGCAGTGATTTTCCAGCCTGCCCTCCAACCAACATCATTTTCATTTGCCTGGTTTTTCTGTTTTCTATTTTTTTCTTCTTCTTTTGTCCAACTTATTTTCAACAGCTTCAGTTTTTTTCCACTTCCGCTTTGTGTGTCACTAATTGCTTTTGTGTTGCAGTATTTACAATTGTGTTGATTCATTTCTTGCTGACCCCTCCTGCCTCCCCGTCCCTCCCGCATCCACTGCTGCTTAATTAAATGCACGTAGAACGCCTTGCCGCTGGGCCTTTCTCATTCTCTTTCGCTCTCTTATCGGATGGAGAAATAAAAATTCCATAGTTTTGCGCATCGATTTCTCAACTTAATTAATTCCAAGAAAATAATTCAAGAATAAGCACAGCACCAAGCACTTGATGAGGCTGCTAATTCAAAACCGGAAAAGCTTTTAACCAATTTACATAATTGGCACAAGACTCTTGTCTCGTGCAAGTTTTCCTTTCCCAATCGTCTGGCCAGGCCATTTTTCTCCAGCAGCAGCAACAACGACGGCGACATCTTTAAAGAAATTAATTAATGAAATGTTGATTAACTTTTGCCAGCCAGCCAAGGAGTACTTGGCTTGGCCTGCGGCCACCCTCCCGGCCCGCTGTCTGAGATTTATGTCATGGCATTTATCATGGCGTAAAAGAGTAAACAAGTTTACAAGTGAAGCGGGGCAGGGGGGCAGGGGCAGGGGGCGTGGACTTGGACGTGGGCGTGCGCATAATCCACAAAATTATGCGCACTAAAGCTATTTACAATTCGTAGAGTTTTTGTAAGGAGAGGCGTGGCAGGTCTAAGGGGGTAATTAGGGTGAGGATGCAACGAAAAAGAAGAATTATGGAATGACATTTGAAGCAGTGAAGCAGGCCAGCCACTTGAATACCGTTTAGACCAATGCCTACTTTGGCCCAATCTCAAGCTCATTTGATCAAAAATGAGGGCGCATTTCCAGTCTCGCAATGCGATTAATCATTCCGTTAGTCGACAGTGGCAAGGTCCAGGGGGCAAGGATTGTTACTGCGTTGCGCTCGTCAAGTGCTCCGTGTTGTTTTGCTTTGTTTCGGTGATTGATTTATGTTTTTAAGCCCAATGTTGTGACCCCCCGAAAGGCGCGCGCGGGTCGTGCCTTAATTAGTTTGACCAGGTGTCAGGTATTCCGTTGACGGGCGTCTCCAGTTACAAGCGCCATTAGTCAAAGTCGGGTGATAAGTCAAGGTGTTGCTCCCACGTCTGATTATAGAATTGCTTAAAAAATGGTTGGCCAATAAAACATTTTGACAAGCGATTCATACCTTAGTCGCATTTACGACTTGGCTGCGCCTTCACCCCTTTTCGGTTGGCTCCTATAAATAACCTGACACAATCTATGGCAGAAAACATTATTTGGCAATAAAATGGAAATCGATTCGAGTTGACAAATAGCAGCCAAGGAACAAATGGAGCGCCGTAAGAAAAATAATATCGACTATCAAGGATTTTCCCTTGCAGACTGCGTCGTCGTCGTCGTCCTGGCTGCTGCTGCCGCTGCAGCACGTCGTTCAAATTGAAAATATCTCGAACACATTTATGGCGCGGGGGGCGGGGCCCATCCTTTTGTTGCCGCTCGCTCCCTTTTGTACTTGTCATTTATGAAAATTTGTTTATTTTCGTAATGCTCCATTTGCAAATGTAGCCAAAGTAAATATTGCCGCTTCATATGGCAGCCAGCATTTTCCATTTTCCATTTGGCATTTCCCATTTTTTATGGTCGCATAATTCATGCGCAGCGGCCTTTGTTGCCACGGCCTGCCTTATTGAGTCATTGCACAATTATATTTAAAAATTCATTATTGATTGTTAAACTCAAATAAATTCAAAGCATAAATTACGGCATAAGCTTTCAGCAAGGACAACCGAACTTGTAATTCATGGCACGGCAAACTGTTAAATTAATTGCCAATTAATTATAGTTTGTTGTTGCTAAATGGGCCACAGTTTTTGTTATTGTTTATGCGGCACGCCCAACAGGCACAAACCTAAAGCAATTAAATGTGTATGTTAAGGGAACGAAATGCCAATTAAATTTTAATTTATTCTCATCAAAGTTTTTTTTTTAGAGAGAATAATAGAAAAAAAGGAAGAAGAAATTTTGAAATTAATTCAACATCAAACTTAAGCGTTGTTATGCGGGGAATAAATGTCTGAAAATGATATACTGGCAATTGAAATGAAATATATATATTGAATTTAATGTTGGTGTTCCACATTATAATATTACTTTTACTTTTGGTCAGAACTGTAAGTGAATGTAAGTAAACCGCTCAACCGATCTTAACAAAATTTTCATGGAAATTCGTAAATTCTGTAATCAAAAATTTCAGAAATTCTCCATACAAGTGAGTGAAAATCTTGGAGAAGACCCAAGAGAGAGTGATCGACACCCACCACTTTTTTGTTGACTATAAAGAGCCTTTGACACGCCGATAGCGTCAAATACTTTGAAGCATAGCTCCTTTTTTCAATGCGACCAGCCTCAGTGAAAAACAGAAACAAACGCAGCACACTTCACTGAGAGGAACACTTTCTCGCACTCCTGTTACGTTTTTTCAGTTAAGCAAAACAAACGATTCGGTCATCCGACAACCTCCGACAGCAACTGTTATGAGCGAGCGCTCACTAAACAACTCTCTGCAAATGAGCGACACAAAGTGTCTACGAAAAGTGTTTTTTGTCTTGTGCGTTTGGTAGGCTGTTTGTATGGTGGCGCGCTTTCTACAAAAAGACACACACGAGCGCAACACACAACCACATATACCAGCAAATAAATTGGGAAGCAAGCAAATGACGTTCAGGAGAGAAACAGGAACGAAAAATGCGGTCTAGCTCTGAGCGCAACAGATTGAGGAACTAAAACTCTCTGCTCCCTTATGTGCCCGTAACAAACTGTTTTTCCGACATCGTTAAAAGTGTTGAGAGTTTTAGAGCAGTTTGATGACTTTTTGGTTTACCAGCAAAGTACGTACGACTTTCACGATGACACGAAGCTCTTTAATCTGCTATGATATATACTTGCGCCAGTGCCCAAATGCTAACATATCAGGCACTATCCTTACCAGAGATAACATGCTAAATGCATATGCCGATTATATTGATATCATCGGCAAAGACAAATCTGTGGTAAGACAGGCGTTCTCAGAGATAGAGAAGCAGTCAAAACTTATGGGCTTAGCGGTAAATGAGGATAAGATGAAGTACCTACTATCAACGCGCAGTGAGTCTAGCTTGGACAATCTGTTGCAATGGGAGAATACAACTTCAAGGTTGTTAAGGACTTTGTCTACCTCGGAACGACGATAACCAGCGACAACAACATCAGTCTGGAAGTCCGAAGAAGAATTACTCTTGCAAACCGATGTTACTACGGGCTCAGTAAGGAGTTCAAGAGCAGAGCCGTCTCTCGAAAAACGAAAATCGCGCTATACAAGTCGCTTATCATCCCAGTCCTGCTATACGGCGCAGAAGCATGGACAATAACAACAACGGATGAGGCGGCAATTGGCGTGTTCGAGAGAAAAGTTCTTCGGAGGATTTATGGACCTCTAAAAGTTGGCGACGAATTTCGCATCCGAATGAATCACGAACTGTACGAGCTCTATGGGGACACTAAGCTTGTCAAGCGCATAAAACAACAGCGGCTGCGCTGGATAGGACATGTTACCCGTATGGATGATAAAGCTCCAGCAAAACGGGTGTACAAGCGGAATGCGAACGAGTTATGGAACACGCTCAGGCCGGGGCGACCGAAGACGAGATGGGTCGACCAGGTGCAGAAAGATATTTCGAATCTGGGTGTGCCCTCCTGGTGGGAGGTCGCTCGTGACTGAGGCGAGTGGCGGGCATTAGTTGCAGCGGCCAAGACCGTAAAACGGTTGTGATGCTATCATCAGGCCAAAGAAGAAGAAGAAGAAGATGGTAGCTACAAGAAGTGACCATCCGATTTTCGCGGTTCCGACATATGTGCAGTGTGCAGCTAAAAGATGACTCTGTGCAAAATTTCAGCTCGATAGCTTCCAAAATGAGGGACTAGTTTGCGTAGAAACAGACAGACGGACGGACAAAGCTCAATCGACTCAACTCGTCCTGCTGATCAAGAATATATATACTTTAAGTGGTCGGAGATGATTCCTTCTATGCTTTCCAAACTTCTGGGCAAAATTATAATACACTTTTCAAGTGTATCAAAATGTTAAATTGATGCTCATCAATTCAAGATGTAGGCATTCGCCCCGAACAAAACAGAGTACATCAGAGAATTTTCACTCAATGTTAACAAAACTCACTCAAAATTTATCGATATGTCGATAACTTCACAATTATCATCATCATAGCAGTTGAGCTGGGCCGGTTACTGTTTATTGGCAACAAAGGGAGCGCCAAGGGCTTGGTGTAAAAAGTTTTGTGAGTTTCTTTTAAATGGAGATTTTTGTTTTGACAGTTCCATTGTCAAAGTGTATACTAAGCTTTATAGACCAAATCTAGTTCAAAAACCAGTTTGTAATAATACAATTTTTATGGAAGTAGAATTGAGAACAAGGCTTTTTGTTTAAAAAGTTTACCAAAAGAAAAATAATTGTAAAATCTTATTCATGAATTTCATGACGATTTGGAATGCACTTAATTACTGCTCTATTCAAGTGTAGCCCCCAGAATCGTCTGCTGAACAACTGAAGCTCATTGTTATGAAGGTACATAAAGAAGTACTTAACAAACTGATGGTGGCGTAGCGAAGCTCAAGGGCCAAAGCCGAGCAATCTATTGGCCTGCGTGCTTCTAATTTTCGCACAAGAGAAAGGGGCATACAGTTTAACGCCGAATCAAACTGTGGTTTGAGAAGCTTTTTCAAGGCCAGTTACTTCAAAGCTGGCGCTAACAGCTAGTGAAGGTGACCGGTTGTGTAAGTTTTCAAAAAAAAAAACTTTTCATTAGATGTCGACCTCTTGCCACACCCGGCCACATTACCGGGTCATTTAGTTAATAAATGGAAGGAGCAATGGATTATCGTTTTATATTTCAGTCATGAAAAGAGGCCACTGGCACATATTTAAACATATCGATAAGTTTCATAAGTTTTGGAGGATATGTTTGTAAAGCTCTAAGCGGACGTCACTCTAACAATCAATCTTTAGCTGCTGCACTTGTATTATGCATTCAAATTCATGAACATTACGTAGTATGACCAAGGGAAGGCCTTTTAGATTTGACTGCCAATGACCATCACTATATTCAAACTTTTTCAAGGCAATCGCTTGTCGTGTAAATCTGATTAAAGCCTCTAAAAATCGACACAAGGTTCGGTCCGGGGGCCCGAACCCATCATGAAGTCTAAGGCTCGGTTGAGCTTGTCGAAAGCTCCTAAGTTTCTCGAAACAAGGATTGCGTTCGAAACTTCTTATTTCGCTTAATAATTTTCCATCTATTTTCGTTGAATTTGAATGAATAGGTAAACATCCTCGGCTTTAATTTTGGAACTCTTCTGAAGCTTGTTCTAATGCCAGGTATTTGAAATTGGAAGGTATGAAACAGATACAGAACAGTACTTTTTCACAATTTGATTTGAAAATCACAACTTACCACTATAAATTCGGATCGGCTGACTCGAGCCCGAACTAATAAGCTAGTTCCACTGACACATATTTGTACATTTTTGAATTTGTCGATTCCATACAAATGTACATATATGTATATTTTGAAGTTTGGTGATTCCACTGGAAATGTACATTCTCAACCGACAACATGGCAACATAAGCTGGCGTTGATTTAAGTTTTCTGATTTTGTACACAATTGTTTTTAATTACAATTAAATAAATGTGTATAGAGGCCTGGTTAAATATATGTACATTTGCTCGAATGTACATATATGTGTCAGTGGAATCAGACTATTAAATGTGAAATAAAAATCGCATCTTACCTAAAATATGCAAGTTAAGGACGTCATTTTTGGATCCGAACCCTTTTCCTAACTGATAAGTCGCGGTTCGGGTTCAGGTTCGCGAAGACTTAAGTTTAGAAGATTCGGTTAAAGGTCCGGTTCGGGGGTCCCCAAAACCCCTAAACCGAATCGGCTCTGCGGTAGTTGTACCGGTTTGCAGCCTTCGGTTAAAGAGCAGATATTACAAATCTGCATACAACGAGTACGTTATCATCTAGCTCCCCCGATTAACAAAACCAAAATAAAATAGAAATGATCGATAGCACGATGAGAGTGTTCACTGAATATTGCACTTCTATTAAATTTTAGATGCAGCCCCTTTCCAAACAAAACTCCAATTTAATTTTTGCTCTGTTGATTTTATGTACCATCAGCTGTCAGGCTATTTGCCAATGACAAACATCAAAACAAAAGAACAATAACAAAAAACTTTCATCAGGCATAGATTTTTAATAAATTCCAATGGCTAAACAACCCCAAAAGCCCCCCAACCGAATCGACCACCACAAAAACCAGCTAGCCAAACTGTAAACATATTTGCCATATTTATCTGTTACGTCACAGTTTGTCAGAAGAAGAAAAAAAAGGAGTCGCAACATCAATAACAACAACAAATGCGAAATCGAGCCATAAAAATGACTGCGGCCAAAAGGCGGGCAAACTTATGGTGGAGCAAACCCTATAGAAATTCGCGACTGTCGCTTATATTTTATGGCTATTATCCTGTTTACTTCATGTTTATGCACACACACTCACATACACAGGGAATGGTGTGCGAATTAGTTGTGACAGCAAAATGAAAGTGGTTTTCATGGTTCTTGTTTTTTTTTTTGGTACAATTGAAATGAACTTAAGGGGGGAAAAAGTAGCTGAGTAGTTGAAGTTGGGTAGTGACATGTTGATATTTACGCACACCAAGTCAGAAGTCACAGTTGGAGTAAGAATCATATGTCGCCGTGTGGTTTTTATGACCAGCGTTTTGTTTTACCCACCAACCACTTTTTCCTGCCACTTGATAAGAAAGAAAAGTGCTAGCCTGGTACCTTTTCTGTTTGTTTATGGCGGACAACTAGGGGGAATTTACTAAGTTACAGTGGTAAAAAGGAGAGAATTATTGAAATATGATTAAGAATTTACCATTTCCCAACCAAAATATTTTAAGCATTTTTTTGGCTTCTTAGTCCCATGGTACATCTGACATTTTTTTACCCTATTTGCCGACCCCTTAGTTCAATGTAAGTACTAACACATTTTGAGGGGAGAGCTAAAAGCATTGAATATCTTAAGATGACAGCATTGTCATATTTTCAAATTGAGTGTACAAGTGCTTTCGCCCCTTCCTCCCCTTTAATAAGCATTTATTTGACTTTTGACCAAATCTACTTAAAGTTGTTGAAGCAAACAAATAAATTATGTTACGCCCTCAGCCAGTTAGCATCTGAAACCAACAAATCAACTAATGCATGCATAAATTTAACAATTTTCACAAGTAGCCCAAGACCCAGCTCCGGCCCAGGCCCACATCTCGCACACTTGGCTAGGATCTGCTTGCTCTTTTCCAATGACTCGCTTTGTAATTTATGGCTCGACTCTCTGGCTGAAGTCGAAGCAAGTGACAATTTTCGGCACAATTTTCGCGTAGCCTGGGAAATTGTAAAATTTTTTTTGTGTGCTGGAAATATAAAACTTTCCGCTGCATAACGAGCTAACGATGCGGAAACCTGAAGAAAGTTCTGTTATCAATTTCAGTAGCAACAAATAAATTTGAATCTTACACACACACACACACACCCACACACAAAGGGACATCGTCATTTTACACTGGCAGAGTTATGGCCCACCTAGGCCAGAGGGCTTAGGGTAACAAATGTTTTTCCAGGCAAATATTCAAAGTGGTTTTTGCAGGAAATTCAGGTCCGTTCAATCTAATTAATTAATAAATCAGTTTAGAGGCAACTTGCAAAGGGGATTGTCGGCCAGAAGCAGGTGGAACTTCTGAATGGAGTTGAAGAAATTGAAATGAACGTTAACTCGGTTCAAGGCAACAGTGCTCTGACTTCAATTCTGGACAGAGTTCTATCCATGAAACTCATCCGAGTGTTTAGTACTGACATCTATGCATAAGATAAGCGAACGTCATGAAGTAGAAGGTCCTGCCTGTGTTGAAGTCATGACCGGAACTCATGTAGGAGCAGCCATGCATCCAAATGAAGTGTTTTTTCGTTTTTCTGTTGCATTTCAACTTTATTATTATTAATTTAATTTCAATCAAAGCGAATGTTAGCAGGCTCAAGGTCAAGGTTTGATTATAGTTCAATAATCAACCAGAAAATTCAACAGAGAATACTGTGTAGACGGCCGTTTCGGCTGCCGCCATGGCAATGCCTTCGTCAGTACACTTTCAGTTGCTGTCACACCAACAAGCCATTTGCAAATCCTATTTAAAAACCCCAGGCGGCGAATAAAGAGTTGAGAATTCCCTTTGCACAAATAGCACGAAATTTCAACTATCTTTAAGCTCCGTTGTTTAGGGTAGCTGAAGGTATATGCATTGGCGTTGAAGGTTGTTCAATGTATCTCTGTTGCTTGTGGCCACAATTTTTAATTACTGAGAAATTCGTTTTAGAGTTTGCTTAAAGTGTGCTACATTTTCTTGTGCGCATTTATTTAAAGGGCTTCCTTTTGTATGAATACAAAGGTATTTTTATTGTTTTTTTTTTTCATTTGAATTTCTTATTAATTTTAATTCAGTTTCATTAAAATTCCATTTTTATTTCCTTTTAATTTCGATTTCAACTTAATTTCAATTTTATTTCAACTCAATTTCATATCAATTTCTAATTAATTTCTTTTCAATTTAATTACAATATCATTATAATTTCATTTCATTTCCATTTCAGTTCAATTTCAATTTAATTTCAATTCAGTTTCTTTACAATTTAAGATTCATTTATATTTATTTTAATTTCTTATTAATTTCATTTCAATTTCAGTTCAACTTTGTTGCTAATGTATTTATAGAGAATGAGAATTACAATATATTTTTAACAGGGTGCATTTGAGAAATCCATTTGCAATTAGTCAGATGGCACTCTTTTACATAATGTTTAGCGTTTAAGTTGTATTAATTTGAATGTAAGTAACAAGACAAACTGTGGTTACTAGATCTCGTCATAATTTTCTCTCGAATTGAATTCACTTGGCATTGAGCAATCGATTTCAGTTGCTTAAACGAATTCGAGTCTTTTTATACCAGATCTAGTAACCGTAGGCGTTTTTTCCACCTTCGATACAACGTTATTCTATTTGGATGCAAAATGTTAACGTTTACGCGAAAATCGACTCGAAAATCGGAACAGGGCCCATAGTCTCCGGTATCTGTTTCATTCTCAATGCATCTTCACAAGTGCAATGTTTTGAAGGTCCTAGTCCTTTTGTCAATCCTTCAGTAGAAATCTCTGTCGTTGAAATATATTATATTTAAATATCGCCTCCTTTTACCAAGTCTCTAATGAAGTGATAGCGGTTGTCAATGTGTTTGGCTATGAAATATTGTGTTGCTCGTTGGTTGACTTACTACTTGATTATCGTTGTGTATTTTGTCCCATTATTTAACTCCTTTGAGTATTCAGACAACGCTATATTTTCCGCTTCTGTACATGATAATGCCACGGTCCGCTATTTTCGGCTTTCCCAAGAGACTGCAACGTTTGCTAATTTGAAAAGATATCTGGTAATTGATCTAAGATCATCCAAACTGGCAGCCCAGTATAACCAGTCAGGCTTTTCCCACTTTGTTTGTAGATAAGTCCATAATTTTTCGTCCCCTTCAAATATCGAAGTACCCGTTTAGCAGCAAATGTGTTCTATGCCGTAGAACGCGCGTGAAATGTTAGGACGTGTTGACAATGCGAGCCACTTCAATGATCCTACCAAACCTTGGTACTGGATGCTTAACATTTCTCCTTATTCCTCTTCTGACATTGAACACATCTCTGGGGTTTGCTTCTCGCCTGGTTGATTGGTGTATTTGCTGGCTTGCAGTGGCTTCCATATTGAACTGTTCTAAATAGTTTTAATGTATTTTTTTTAGCAAATAAAAATTAGCTTTGTGTCCTGGCTCTGGTCGAATTCTATTCCCAAACAATAGGTTAACTTTCGCAAATCCTTCATCACAAAAGTATTTTATAGTTCCAGTTTTAAGGAGTTTAGCATACTTTAGTCTTTGTCGTTGTCGTTGACTATAAGGTCATCTACACAGAATTATAATATGATTATGGTTTTCCCGTTCCCTTTTTAGATAGAAGCATGGATCAGCTGAAATGGGTTGATGGTTTGTTTCTTTCAGTTTTGTGGCCATCTTCGTGTACCATTTGGCGCCCACTCTGATTGGAACAATACAGCGCCTTTTCTTCTCTTGGCTAGTTAGGATTTCTTTAAATTCTGGTGGTATGCTTATATATAATAAATTTATTAAATTTCATTTCAATTTCATTTCAATTTCAATTTAATTTCAATTCAATTTTAATTTCAATTTCAATTCAATTTTAATTTATTTCATTTCAATTTCAATTTATTTTTAATTTCATTTCAATTTCATTTTTAATTTCATTTCAATTTTTTAATTTCATTTTCATTTCAATTTTATTTATTTCAATTTCAATTTCATTTTATTTCAATTTTTCAATTTCATTTCATTTCTTTCAATTTTATTTCCAATTTCAATTTCAATTCAATTTTATTTCCATTTCATTTCAATTTCATTTCAATTTCGTTTATTTTTTTCTATTACATTTCAATGTCATTTCTATTTGTAAATTTTAAACAATTTCCCCCATTGAGATCCCTTTCCAAAAATCATCTCACACTCAAAATATTTATGCAAATACCAAAAATGATAAGTTGGAATACATAAGTAGAAGTACTCTTCTTTTAAACCTCTTCACCACACTTAAACCTTTATACTGTTAACTTGCAGTTTTCAGCTTGCCCGAGGGCGTTTTCTGCACACTGAATACGATACAAGACCATAAGAGGGCCAACACACTTTTGAGATGAAGGATTTGGAAGGGCCACACACACACAAAGGCTTAAGTCTGTTTTAGGCTGTCTTTAAGCCTTAAAGTTTAAGGCGGAGATCGCTGATGAGTGAGAATCTGGTCACTCATGTCCGATCTACCAAGCCTCCTTGGTGGTGCTGTGTGTCTCTGTTTAAAGTTATGCGAAAGCATAACATGACTTCGAAATTATGATTATGTTTTTCCCTTCCATTTTTAGAAACAAGCATAGATAAGCTGAAAGGGGTTGAAGGTTAATTTCTTTCAGTTTTGTTGGTAGCTACATGTATCATTGGCACTCACTCAGCTATAAACCAATTAACACACTTTGACAGGACCGTTCCTTTTATTTTCTTGGCCTGTTAGAATTTCTTTGAATTCTGATGGTATGCTTTTATATAATTCATTTATTGAATTTCATTTCAATTTCACTATGTTTTTATTTCAATTTCATTTCAATTTCATTTCAATTTCATTTCAATTTCATTTCAATTTCATTTCAATTTCATTTCAATTTCATTTCAATTTTTTTAATTTCATTTCAATTTTATTTCCATTTCATTTCAATTTCAATTCAATTTTATTTCAATTTTTTAATTTCATTTCAATTTCGTTTCAATTTTTTTCATTCATTACATTTCAATGTCATTTCTATTTGTAAATTTTAAACAATTTCCCCCATTGAGATCCCTTTCCAAAAATCCGCCTCCCTTACAAAATGTTTATGCAAATACCAAAAATCATAAGTTTGAATACAAAAGTTGAAGTACTTTTCTTTTAAACCTCTTCATCACACTTAGTTGTGGGTTATAAAATCAATTTCCGCTGAAGAATTCAATTTCCGAATGCAATAATTATGCCAAGTGTCAAATACAATAAAAAAAAATCCATAAACCAACGAAGCGAGGGAAAAGAAATAGCCACAAGAACTATCCGCCTCGTTTTTTGCCGGCCACGTCAATTAATAACTTTTCTCCTCTTCCTGTATAATCCTTGAGCATTTAATTCGAACAATAAGAAAAATAATTACGAGTGCTGAGCACGTGAGTCAAGTGCTTGTTGTTTGGATAGAGGGAGTAAGAGGGGGGGATAAGGATAAGCTGTGAAAAAATTACAAACTGTCTGACGGACTGACTGACAGGGGCAACAAAGTCGGTGGAGTGTGTGTGTGTGTGTGTGTGTGTGCGAGTGGGTTTACTTGTCAGGCAGTTAATCTAAGCCCCAGCTATACCGAGATATTCGCTGTCGCTGGCAGCGTCAGCGGAAAACGTTGTACACCAGGTGCAATTAAGAATTTTGCACGGAAGCCAAGTCAAGTCAACAGACGACGAACCACCCCAAGGCTGCTCCGCCGTGTGCTATCTACCCTTCCCACCTGGCTTAGTAGTCCTCGTTTACTATTCATTCTGGCGTGCCATTAAGATTTGTTGTTTGAATACATTTACCATTTGTTAGTGTAGCCGTGTGCCTGTGTGTACGAGTGTACGTGTGTGTGTGTGTGTGTTTCATTTTGCACTCACAGCAATTATTTACTTGCGCTTAAAGCTAAAAGGCTTTAATTGCGCGATTATTTGTCTTCTTCATTAAGCGAAACACGCAAATCTCAAAGGCAAAAGCAAAAGGCTTTGAGCATTAAATGAAGGCAGGCAGCGGGCAGAGAATTGATGTTGATGGTCGTACTACAGTGAGTGCTAAAAGTTGCCGGCTGAAAGTTGAAGGGTAAACACTTAAGGAGTTGGCAGTTAAGCATAAACAAATTCTTAAATTGTCTCATAAAATATGAAATTTAACTAACACTTTGTTAAGACTCGCAAAAGTTAGCACTCAGCAACCCAAGACATTGATACCCAGCCAAAAATGGAAATTTAACTAAAAGCCACAGGGCTTTCATGTGGCTTTTCATGGTAATGGGCATAAACTTTCAACGCCAACTATAAGCTGCACATGCCACACATGCAGCACCCTTCCCAAACACGCCACAAAAACAAAAGCAAAAGCACACACATTCAGCGAAAGTTTCTAAATTATTGCGAAACAAGCAGTGAGGCAGGCAGACAACAACAATGCAAAGGATCGTGCCGGGGTCGCAGTGGAAGTCGCGGTGTTGTGTGCTAAATATATCGGCGCCAACAATGATGACGACGCCATCGACGAGAACGACAATTAAAAGCACACCTTTTTGCAGCCACCAGGAATGACACGAACCCGGCTAAAGAAACTAGAAGAAGACGAAGAATTCTCAGCTGGTGCTGTTTAATAATTGACGAGGCGACCTGCCCTATTCCAACAACTATGCGCTGACTACAAAACGGAATACATGAGGCAAAATTGTTTCATCAAGGGGCGCGCCTCAGAAGGGGCACGAAGGAATCTTCAAAATTTTATATTTAATAATTCTTAAGTAAATGTAAGAGTTTTGAAGTTTAGTTGGACTGGTTAACTGCTCTGAGAAAATCAGTCACTTGTTTTGAGAACAAAACCACTTCATAGCTATTCGACAAGAAAATTCACTTCCATTGCGTACCAATCGTAACGTGACTCGACCCAAACTGTTAAGCCAGTCCAATCCTGATTCCAATCTTAAATTGAAAGTTTTATGCCGTCCTGAATTATTTTTGGCAAAATTGAAGTATAGGTAATTATTTTACTATTTCATTGGATTATGGGGCCAAAAAACTGAAATTCAAGAACCGAGTTTCAAGTTTATCGTGGGAAAACTAGGTATTTTCATGCTGAATTTATCGGGAATTTTCACACCCTATTTCTAACATTGAAAAATCTCATCACAAGTAATTTTGCATACTTTCCCTACCAACCGATTTTCAAATTAGTCGAGTACAAAAGAGTTTTCTAAACAACATCACAATTAACATACAAACTTTTCCGGCGTTTTTCCCACTCTTGGGGATGGCATTTTCAGAAGTCCTGCCTTTTGTTACCACTCTCACCGCAAATTGAAGCTTCTGTCAAATTTTCAGCAGTCTATGTCTTAGATTGTCAGTGTTCAGTGACGACAAACTCTTTTATATACATGTACAAAACGGTTCAGAAGAGGGGAAGAGAATTGCATCAGAATTCGAAATTGTGTTTGAAAGCGTGTGCAAAAAAAACACTTTTTTGTTAATTTTTTGTGACGAAACTGCTAAAATCTCTTTATTAAAACCAACAGCACATTAAAGTATGACATTTAAAGAATTTGTATAAAACTTTCACGAAGAAATATGAAAAAACACGACAATGGCAGCAATTTTTCGGAAATCTCTCGGAAGTCATGAATTGCGGTGCCCCTCATAACTTGGTGCTGTATCATCAGAAATCAAAAAACCATAGTTTGTTCGTTATATAATAGTTTTTTTCGAAAATGATTAATTTTTCGCTTTTTTGGAAAATTTTGAAGTGAAAAACGCTATTTTTAGTGAAACCTCGCGTTACCTCGGAAATAATTTACAGAAATAGTGTTCAAAATTTAATAAAAATCGGTGCAGTAGTTTTGAAGTTATAAGTGGCACCGACTTTGAAAAAGTTTTTTATGCTCATACATTTCATACATGAGGCCGGTCGCTGAAATTTTTACACAACACTCTCCAAATGTTGTAATTTCAGAAAAAAATTAAAAAAACAAAAATAATAAATTTTCCAAAGTTTTTCTACATTTTTCATTGAACAATCTGAATACCACACGGAACTTTAGGTTTTCTACATAAACGTAAAGGATTTCAAATAATGAGTGCTACATTTCGAAACTATACACGAAACGTGTAGATCATCGTCGCTTCCCTTTATAACTCTGATTTGCGGCATCGCCACGCGAGTGGTAAATAGTCGTATCGGCTAAGATGCCGGCAATTGTATCTAAATTCCCTAGACAATATAAGTCAGTTGTGAGTTCGAGTCTCAGACAAGGTAAGTGAAATAAAAATTAAGTTGTGCGTTTTTTCAGAAGGAATTAAGAACTTGCCATCTTTTTTTTTCTGTTTAGTCATTCACAGATATACGCACTTTTAGATCTATATACGTTTGAATTAGCTAATACAATTAAAATCCTTGAATAGTTCTATCGGGACTTCAATCGGATAAGCAAATTCAGAGTTTCTTTATACAACTTATTTTAATACGATCTGCAATCATGATACTATATATTTTGAGCTGATTCGTTGAAAAATAAATGTTGGTGTTTTTTATATTTGACTCATTATGATACGTTACGTGACATACGTTATGTGATACTATGATTATTTCTGTTGTTTCTTTTATAATGCAAAGAAAAAACTTACTGTTAATTGCACTCACATAGTTTTTTATGGTTTCTTAGGCAATCTTTATTTACTATTTGTACCCATAAAATTATTTTAGATAGCAAAATTTAATGAAATCTATAGGTTCTTTTTAGGAAAACAAACCTGCAAAAGAATGATAAAGATAAGAAAAATGGTGATTGCTCGACTTTGCATTTGAAAATCTCGAGATGGAATATGGATAAATCATTGGCTGCGTTCACCAGCATAAATCGATGACCAAAAATCGACTAATTTTGTTAGATTGTGCTGGTGAACGGGCGTGATGTGCAATCATGATTGCTCATTTTCGTGGCTGTGTATGATGTAAATCCATCAAAGTATTTCTTTGTTAGATTGATTTGATTTGTGATTGTTATCGATAGCAAACAGCTGACAGCAATAAACAAAGAATTAATTTTGTAAATATTAAAACAAAATGGGCAAGGAATCGTCTTTGCTTTTCGCAGTTTGGATGTTGGCAAAACAGGAGTCCTTCTCATCAGTAGGTGACCGTTTCGACATACCAAAAGCCCTTAATGGAGTATCCAATGTTCTTAATCCAGGTACCCACACCCACGCACACCGCGTCACTGCGTCCCATTTGCAGCTTTAAATACATCTCGCATGTCTGCCACACCACCGGCACCAGCTTGCCCAGCTCTGTTCTAAAGATGACTCGCTTCACCAAGGTGTGTATGTCTTGTGCCTCCTCCGGTATGGCCTGCAGCACCTCCAGCATGATCCAGAGCTGCACATCTTCACTGACATTTGGTATACGCTGCTGCTGGAAAGTATTGATCACATCAATGGTACACGGCCAATCCTGCTGCAGCATGTGCAATATATTAGCTCCCAGTGCAATGCATAGACGATGCAAGCAAACTGTACAATGGTCTCGAGTGTTCGTGCTCTGCATCTCATCCAAATCGGTTGGGAGAGAGCTTTCCTCCGAGTCTATCATGGAGCTGCAAGAAGGCCCCCCAGTTGATTCCCCAAACCAGGCCGCATGAAACTCCTCAATAGAGAGCATCTGCAAGGAGTTCTCCACTTCGCTTACAAGTAGCCAATATGGGACAACCCGAGACAACCAAGTCGCCACCGAAGAGGTCGAAATTTCGCCAAATTTCGAAAAAATATCGATAGTTTTGTTGGCTGCAAATTCTATCAAAAACCGTTCACCAGCAGCGAAACACTTTTTTTGTGATTGTTGATTTATGTTAGATGATTGGTGTGTGCTGGTGAACACGCCCATTGATTGGCTTAAACTAGTTTAATTTAATTGTTTCCCTATAAAAAATAGGACCGAAAAAAGTGTTTTTAAGTACTTTAAATTTGTTGGTCTCGGTGGAATCTTCTATATATTATTTTCCCCAATCCTGTATGGTACCAAGGGCATGAACAACTGCTCTCTTTTAACGAATTATCTTCGCTTTGAGTTCTCTCCAGCCTTTCTAGATACTTTCTGCTTCTCTACTGTGAGTCTTTTTCAAAGTTCCTTTTGTCTAGCGGGTTTTATTCCATTTTCTTGAGATGATTATTCCACTTCAAACTGCATTAATAATATTCCGATTAATTTTCTCTGTAAAGCTAATTAACTTAGAACATCTTCAGACTTCTTTCTTGAAGGAATTTCTTAAATATTTATTAAACTCCCCCTTTAAAACTGTCAAGTCCCTGTCTCTGTTTCTTTTTTGGCTTGCAACGTTTTAGTTTTAATTTCTAGTAGGACACGCCCTGGTCCAAAAAAAAAAAAAAAAAGGTGGAGGGCAACAACAAGGAATTTAACCTTAGCACCAAGTGTTTTATTATGTAGTTTCAGTTGCTGGAATGTGTTAAGGATGCCGCACGTGTGTACCAGCCACCCCAAGCCAAGTATTACTTCGTGCGCGAAATTAAGCCAAAGTTTCTGGCCAGGAGATGGGTGTAAATAGGAGAACGGAAGCAAACAGCAAAGGCAGCGGCAAAAAGAAAAGTTGCTTCCTCTTTAGCGGCAGTGGCGGCAATCAAAGCGCTGAGTCAGTTAGTCAGACATATTGAATCGCGAGGGTTTTAGATAAGCAGCAGTTGGTTGGTTGGTGTGATGAAGGAGGGGGGGGGGGGAGGGCTGGCAATTGCATGATAGTCGCTGCTAAGACAATGTAAGCGGGCTACGGGCTACTGTTAAGGACACCTTTAGAGCAGAAAACGGGGCGAAACAAAATAGAGAATGAAACTTAGGTGCGTGACTAACGGTATTTAAAGCCGCCGGAAGCAGTTCCAATTTAAGTTGCAGCCCCCAGGGCTGGTGGTTAGGGAAGGGGAGGGTAGAAGAGCGAAGGCTGCTCTCTCTCTCTCTCTCTCGTTAAGCTGACTCAGCAGTGGCAAACATTTTAAAGTCTACTCATATTGTTGATGTTTGTTGATTGCTTAGTATTTAAATGAAATGGTTGAGAGTTTGTGAAGGAAATAAATAGGGAAGAAAGAATAAAGTTATTTTGATGAGACTTCGGGAGGAAAATAGAGAATAAACTTGATTGAAAGCAAGGCCACAAAATAGTTGCTAGAGCCGGTTCGGTTCTTAACTTGAACCAAGCCAGAACCCTACCTTAAGTAACCTACTACACCCTAACTTCTAGCCTCACGTTGGGCGCCAACTTTATGACAACAGTATTGAAAGCCCTTCGTTGGGCGCCATTATATGAATATCGTTAGTTTTTACAATTTCTGCAAATCCACGACTTTCGTTTGATTAAGGATTAAGGTAAATCAATATCCCACAAGCTCCCTAAGAGAGATAGAGATTTTTGTTTAACCAACAGTCTCGTTTGCTCGACGTTTTATGTACCAGTTAACAGTGTGGCCTAATTGACAAATCTGCGCGTAACAAGCAAACGCAATCTGCTGCAACACACACACACACACACACAAGACGCTGCTGTGCACCAGACTGTATGCTATACAAATTAACACAAGTATTTTTGCACCTATGCCACACCCAAACCCCACCCAACCACCTACCTACCTTCCTACCCACACCGTGCATGCTAACAACCACTTAGCGTACAAATGCCACGCCCCATCTCTCACCTATCTGTATGATGGAACAACTATTAAAGAAATTACGAGCTGATTCAAATGCTGAGCGAGCAAGTCTGCATCGTGAGTGTGTGAGTTAAGTTTTATTTGCCCGAATTCGACGCAAGTTAAAATTGCATGCGGGTGCGTTAAAAGTTGGCAAATGTTGCTGCTAGCTGATCCCAGGATCCCAATTCGCCAAAAAACTTTGCTGCTGCTGCGCGACAGCCTGTGTAAATAGTTTGGCTAGAAAGAGAATATCCCAAGCATAATATGCTTCCCCCCCCTTTCCCCCGCTGCTCTGCAGGCCTCAATCAAAGTTGCCGTATAATGATTGTGTGTGCCCACATAAAAAACGGAGAGGAGGGAGTAAACGCAAGCAGCAGGCAGCAGGCAGCCGCCAGCAGGGTAAAGTTTTTCGCGCCAAGCGGTTTCTCTTAACCAGCAGTTTTAATTTCGCCACAAGGCAACTGCGAGCGCTTCTTGAATGAAATTTTAAACAAATAAAATGGCGGCGGCTTCGGCATCGCCTTCGACTTAATGATGTGGCTGCGTTTGGTTTCAGAAAAGGAGGGCTAAGGATGCCACGCAATTGGGAGTCTAGGACTTGCAACGCACGTAAATTAGTAGCAGACCACAAAATGGTAACAAAAACCGAGATAGAGTTGGAAGAGCGGTGGCTGGCAAGTGTTTATTTAAGGCGAGAGTTTTATTTCAGGTTGGAAAAATCTATCTGAGAACGCGTAATTCTTCAAAAGATTTCAGGGGAATAAATGAAAAAGTCCGCTCTTCCCTCAGGAACCATCGCTTAGAGTATTTAACTTAGATGATTAAAATTAAAATGGACTTAAACATTTGATCTATGGAAGCACACATACACAGAGAAAACCAACACTGGTTTAAACAGCGCACGCTCGTTTTGTGTTTTGTTTCACTGTCAAACATCTTCAGTTTGGTCTATAGTTTAACCATGAATCGGCTTACAAACGAACAACGCTTGCAAATTATTGAATTTTATTATCATTATCAAAATGCGTGCTCTGTTAAGAAAGTTCATCGCGCGCTTCTTTCATTTTATGGTCAGTTTAATCGACCCACTGAAGCGGCTATTCGGGCTATTGTGACTAAATTTCGCACCAAATTTACATTGTTGGACATTAAACCACCAACACGCTTACGTAGAGTGCGAACTGAAGAAAATATCGCAGCTGTATCGGCCAGTGTTAATGATGACCATCAATTATCGATTCGTTGCCGTTCGCAGCAATTGGGCCTCTGTTACTCAACAACGTGAAAAATTTTCCGAGAGGATTTAGGTGTGAAGCCTGTTAAAATATAGCTGGTGCAAGAATTGAAGCCGAACGGCCTACCGCAACGTAGAATTTTTGGTGAATGTTCTCTTGGAAAGTTGGCCGAAGATCGACTTTCTTACCGAAAAATTGTGTTCAGCGACGAAGCTCTTTTTTGGCTCAATGGGTACGTAAATAAGCAGAATTGTCGATTTTGCAATGAATATCAGCCTGAAGCATTGCAAGAGCTACCAAGGCATCCAGAAAAAGTCACAGTTTGTTGCGGTTTATGGGCTGTTGGCATCAATGGACCGTACTTCTTCAAAGATGATGCGAATCGTAACGTAACTGTGAATGGTGAGCGCTACCGTGAGATGATATCCAACTTTTTTTTGCCCAAAATGCAAGAGCTTGACTTGCATGACATGTGTCTGATGCCAGTTTTTGCGATACTTTGGAATTTCCATGCAGCTATGGCATCGCTGGCATGGAGAAACGGCAGCTGGAATGACAGTCGCTAGGCAAGAATACGGCAAGTCGAGTGGGTGAAATCTCTTCAGACGTCTTCTCGTAAGGCTATTGTCTAGGAGATTGATGGCCAAATTGTTAGGGTGGTTACACAGCCTCTTTGTGTATTTTTGACTGAACCTTTGAATTTCTTCTGCCACCCAAGGGATTTTGAGCTCCCTGTGCAGTTCCTCATTTGTGGTTAGGTAGTGTGCTCCAGTCACTATTCTCAGGACCTTACTCTGGAACCTCTGGATCACTTTAATGTTGGTCGCTAAGGCTGTGCCCCACAGTTGGATGCAGTAAGTCCAGACTGGTTTCAGTATGGCCTTGCATAGAAGAACTGTTTTTAGTTTTGAGCTTAGAATGTTGTCCGATGAGCCAATACATTTGACGCAGCTTGATGTTGAGCTGCTCCTTTTTCTTCTCAATATGCTTTCGCCAATTTAGTCTTCTATGGAGTGTTAGCCCTAGGGTATTTAACCGTTTCATGATGTGGAATTGCAGTGTTATTCAGGGTGACTGGGGGGCAATTGTTTCTTCTGTTGGTAAAAGTGATGTGAGAGGACTTTTCAGGATTTACCATAATGTTCCATCTGGATAGACTTCTGCCAAATATGTCTAGCTGTTTCTGCTGTATGTTTAAGGCCGTGGGCGGGTTCTTCGAAACTGCAGTGTCATCTGCATATGTAGCAACTGTAAGCATCTGGTCTTGTACAACTGGTAGATCTGCTGTGAATATGATGTAGAGTATGGGACCCAACACACTGCCTTGTGGGACCACTGCCCTTATACTCGTCAATTCTGACTCGTCGTCACCGCATCTAACATAGAACTTCCTGCAGTGGAGATATGACTTTAGGAACAGGTAGTATGGCGCAGGTAGTTCTTTTTTTCAATTTGTATAACAGTCCTGAGTGCCAAGCTTTATCGAACGTTTGTTTCACATCTAGGAGGACTGTGGAACAATATTGCCTGTTTTACAGGGCATCGATAATCGCTTGCACTAACCTATGACATTGCTCTGGGGTGCCCTGGAAATGTCTGAAGCCGAATTGATGAATTGATGCAGTAATCTACTCCGAAATACTCTTTCGAGTATTTTGGAGAATACTGCCAATAAGCTTATCGGGCGATAAGATGCTAGCTCGTTTTCAGGCTTGCCAGGTTTTGGTATTAGAATTACCTCAGCACATTTCCACTGTGTAGGAAAGTGTCCTAATTTGAAGCATCTGTTAAATATTTCCGTCAGGAGCACAATGCAGTTTTCAGGGAGGGCTTTGACAGCTGGAGCATCTATGCTGTCCAAAAATCAAAGCCAGGCGACTTTGACTTTTTGAGTTGCTCAATTTCATTCAGAATTTCCTGAGGGGCTACCTCCGGTATAGGCCAGTCCATCTGACAGGGGATGTCCAGAAATTGGTTGGTTTGCTCATATTGACTGGTGCTGCATGTGTCGAAAGGCGAAAATGTGTTGTACAAATGCTCCGCAAAGGCAGTCGCTTTTTCTTTTTCAGAACGACACCATGTCCCAGCAGAGTCTCTTAGTGGGTCTTTTCAGATTCTGCTGAAAGATTTTGATGTGTCTTGAAACAGCTGAACAGTCAACAAGCCTCTTTAGTTATGTTGTGCGTTCCTAGTTTATGCGCTAGCATGCATATGTGAAAATATACGGAAATAATTTTCTTTAAAGTTATTTTATTTAAATAGAGCAGCTCGGCTCATGTTCCGGTTCGAGGGAACAACATAAGTTTTGGTTGTTAGTTGGCTCACAACTTCGCAGAAGGTGCTGTGCTGCTACTACTGTTGCCACTATTATCAACTGTGAAGTAAATAGCCATGAAATAGCTTGTTAGACTATGCAAAGCAGATTCTGTGCTAAGCTTCAGGTCTGCAGTTTGGGCTAAGATTTGTCAGAAAATGAAGTAGAACTAATAACAATGTAGCCAAAAATACAATGTGGTATAAAACTTGGCTTGACAATTGCAATCTAGTTTCAGGCAGAAAATAAAGCTTAAATGGTAAATATTTGACATTTTAATGCAAAACTTTGGTAAAATATGAAACGTCAGCAGCACTAAAGAAATTTACCCTAATTCTCAAGCTTACTAAACATTTCTAACTAAAAATTTCCCTCTCGCTGCCGCCCCTCTGACAACACACAGAAGTCAAAAAGTTACAATTTACGCTTGTAAATTGCTTTAAAAACTTCTCTCCGGGTGCTGCTATCTGCTGTTACAATTTTGCTAATTAACTCAACGCTCAAGTTTTTTGGGGTAAAATCGCCGCCCCTCACACAAATGGAAGTGACGCCCTTCTCCCCACTCAACGCTTTGTCGTCTGTCGCTAATTTTCCTAATCAAAGTGCGCGGAGGGTTTCGATTTTGTGAAATGGAAAACATGAAGGAAAATTTGAAAAGGAATCCATTGCAAACAATAATAACAACAAATGTAAATGTTGAACTTTGTTAATAGGAAAGCGTAGGAAATGAGTTTTTGGGGCTGATAATTAGCCGCGTTGTTTAGAGTAAACAAAGCAAAAAAAAAAACAACATCACAGTTGGCTCTTCGCCGGGGTTATGGTTATTGTAGCAGCACGTGCCCCACCACACCACCCCGGAAAGAGTCAACAATGTCGCAGCATAGCCGCAAGAACAACAACATCGCGGCCACTGGGTGTGTGGGGTGCAAAAAATAAAAAAAAAACTAATAACCAAAAATTGGGCAGGCACTCTCAACTCGACTCGCCTTTCTGGCCAAAACTCATAAAATTCAAGCCATTGAGTTTTTGAAATCGCTTCAAGCTTCATTTCGATTGCCTTTTCCCTTTTTTTTTTTTTGTTGTTTGTTGGAGGGACCCACTCAGTTATCGCCTGGCCTCTTGACTTTTTGTCTCTTCCAACCCTGCTACTGCCTGCGCCTGCTCGTTGTTTGGCCATTTAAATTCGTTACGTTTCGATTGCCGTGAATATGCAGTGAACTTTATGAAATTTATAGTTTAATCTGATAGATAGGAAATTGCTTTGTTTTGCAAAAAGGCACAAAAAAGATCATGGTAAGAGGAAAGTGGCAAGGGGAAGGGGAAATGAGAGTGGAAAGTTGGCAAAATATGAATAAGAGCTGGGGTATGGATGTGTGGGAGGAATGGGATTTAAAGCTTTCGCCTGAGTCGATAAATAGATAAGACTGCAAAATTTATGTAAGCTAAACAAAACATGGGAAGGGATGTGTATGAAGCTTCCGGATTTGTGGAGTTCTTACAACTTAATAACCAGAGGGCTAGGCTAACTTCAGCTGTTCCTTGGTTTATTCGTAGAAATATGAATAATCGAATGTGGCGAATTTTGTGTTTGTTCATTGATATCTATTTTGTCCCCTTCAAAATATACATTTATACCAATGATTCTTCCAATCCGCGAAGCCCTCTAAACAAGAAGGCTAAAGCTCCATTTATACTACTTGATCTATCAGCTGAGTTTTCGTCAGACCAGCATTTACTCATGCCTGAAAAATAGTAGGGACAGGGGGCACACGGGAGTGCAAAGTCTTTCTCCTACAAATCGTGCAACTTAAATTTTCTTCTTTCACTAACCTTGACTGAGATTCGAACACAAAAACCACCGACCTTGTCTCATGAATTTGAACACAAATGCCGGCATCTTAGGCCATACGACAATCAAGCACTCGCGCGGCATTGCCGCAAATTCAAGAAATAAAGGAAGCGACTTGCGACGATGAACGAATAAAATAAACAACACGATTTAAAATCTTCAACGTTATTTTGAAAGCCTTCAGTTCTAGTTTTCTGAATGAAAAAACAACTTTTCTGTACTGATTTGGAGCTACAATAACATGCAGGCTTTCAATATCCAAACTTGAGTATTAGTCTAGTCAAGTTAGAATTTTTTGTGATGCATGAAATGGCTGGTCAGATTTTTGATATGTGGTAGGGGACTGTCTAGTTATAAGGCTTAAGTTCAAATTTGTATAAATTTGTGTCATTGGGAACGGCCGACATATTGGAAAACGCAAATTGCTTCGTATCTTGGAAACGATTGACATTGTTGAAAAAATTACAGCAATAATTTTCAGGTTATGTACACAGAGAAAAATAGGGATATCCATTTGATGAATTTTGTATCTGTTTGGAATGGATATATCTGTAATACCCTTTTAATCATTCAATGGAGCTGAAAATCGTCCAAAGGATGACCATTTTTCATATCCTTTAGTCGACTTTCAGCTCCGTTGAATGATTAAAAGGATATTAAAGAAGATTAAGACATATTCCCTACCCCTGCAGTGGGTATTATAAAATTGTGCGGATGTTTACAACGCATTGAAGGAAGCATCTCCGACCACATAAAGTATATATATTCTTGATCAGCACGACGAGCTGAGTTGATTTAGCCCTGTCCGTCTGTCTGTTCCTATGCTATCTCCACCGTCAGTTTGAAAGCTATCTTCACCAAACTTTGCACGAAGTCTTTTAGTACATATACGCTGCACATTTGTCGGAACCGGCCGGATCGGATGACTATAGCATATAGCTGTCATAGGAACGATCGTTCAAAAAACTAGTTTTAGTGAAAAAAACTTTTTTGTTTTCAATTGAAACGCCTCCAAACTTTGTATTTCTATGTTTTCCTATGATTCGACCAAATTATAACTGACATCTATATGGTATAGCTGGCATAGAAAAGTATAGTCTGAAAAGTAGTCTTAGAAAACTTTTTTTGTTTTCCATGGAAATGTCCTAATAATTGGCATGTATTTGTTTTATGTGCTCCCACAAGATTCTACAAAGTTTGGTCAAAATCGGATGACTATAGCATGATGTAATAAGTATAAGGTGGTCCCGTCATGAGCTGCTCTCTCGATTAGTCCCTTATTGCCGGTACTTGGCAGGCTGTCAACAGAGTAGGCCGTATCGGACGAAATTTTATCGGACTTTTTTGTTCGTTGCTTAACCCTTACGTGAGAAGAAAAAATGACCTTTGCATATATTGTCGTGCGAGTATTACTCAAGTACTCAAGTTAGCGGCGCCAAAGGCAGAGGCGGTGAAGGTGGAATCAGCTTGGGTGAGAGTTAATGGCACTGCTATCAAATCCAAAAGATATTAAATGCCTTAAAGTAATGCTGGATACCAGGTAATTGTTCTGGAGAACATTTGCCGGAGGGAAGGCAGCAAAATCAAGCAGCGCTTACGCTAGAATCATGCTGAACACGCGCGGCCCAAAACAGGGGAGAAGACGGCTTTATGCGAGTGTTACGAGAGTCACTATTTTATATGCGGCGCCAATCTGGCATCGTTCCATAAAGTTCTCTACCTACATAAAAGGCGTATGTGGGGCGTACTGTCTAAGTGCGCTCAGGGTTTCTTCTGCATACCGTACTGTGTCGGTAGTTGCTGCGTTGGTCATTGCCGAGATGATCCCACTTAGTGAGCCGGCCACAGAAGCAAATGAGGTTGAGTGGCTCAAATCAACATAACAATGGTACCCAGCAGCAGGAAGCGAGGCAGCGGAGTGTCGAGAAGTGGCAACGCTGTTGGGACCAATCCACTAAAGGTCACTCATATTAAATTCGTTTGTTATTTTCATTTATCCACACTCAGTTGTTTTGAGTATTCAAAAATTCACATTCAATGTGACCGAATGCGAAAAAAATTCATTCAGGTTAGTCTGAGTACTCAAAAAATGGAGTCATATTCTTGAGTACTCATTGTTGCTCACAATTTGAGTGCACTCATGCTGACCTCAAGTTGCTACAGTATGCTGTAAATGTACCCCACTGCCAGTCTAAGGGTTAAACACAGTAAATGTGGCCGTTTCCCTCATACTTTTGTCAACTTACAATAAGGGAGAAGATTTTACGGACGAGACCACCTTATAATAATTTCATCATTGACTATAGCATATAGCTGCCATATGAACCATCGGTAAAAACTAGTTGATGTGAGAAAACTCTTTTTTGTTTTTATTGAAAAAGTCCCTTACGTTGGCATATATTTATTTTATATAAAGAGTGATTTTTTAAGAGCTATAGGAAAGTTTAAAAAAAAACACATAAAATTCAGAAAAATGCATGAAATCTTTATTTGAATCGATGGTACGGTCCAAATAGTTTAATGTTTGAAGATTATTTCATGCAAATGTTGACCGTGACTGCGCCTCAAATGGTCCATCCGTTTAGTCCAATTTTGGCATACTCTTTCCAACATTTCGGCCGGTATCGCACGAATAAATGCTTCAATGTTGTCTTCCAATGCGTCAATTGAAGCGGGCTTGTCTGTATAGACATGAGCTTCAACATAGCCCCACAAAAAATAGTCTAAAGGCGTTAAATCGCACGATCTAGGCGGCCAATTGACCGGTCCCGAAAGTGAAATAAAATGTTCACCGAACTCGCCCCTCAATAAGTCCATTGTTGCGCGTGCTGTGTGGCATGTGGCACCGTCTTGTTGAAACCACATGTCATGCAAGTCAAGCTCTTGCATTTTGGGCAAAAAAAGTTGGATATCATCTCACGGTAGCGCTCACCATTCACAGTTACGTTACGATTCGCATCATCTTTGAAGAAGTACGGTCCAATGATGCCACCAGCCCATAAACCGCACCAAACTGTGACTTTTTCTGGATGCATTGGTAGCTCTTGCAATGCTTCTGGCTGATATTCACTGCAAAATCGACAATTCTGCTTATTTACGTACCCATTGAGCCAAAAATGAGCTTCGTCGCTGAACACAATTTTTCGGTAAAAAAGTGAATCTTCGGCCAACTTTCCAAGAGCCCATTCACCAAAAATTCTACGTTGCGGTAGGTCGTTCAGCTTCAATTCTTGCACCAGCTGTATTTTGAAAGGCTTCACACCTAAATCCTTCCGCAAAATTTTCCACGTTGTTGAGTAACAGAGGCCCAATTGCTGCGAACGGCGACGAATCGATAATTGATGGTCATCATTAACACTGGCCGATACAGCTGCGATATTTTCTTCAGTTCGCACTCTACGTAAGCGTGTTGGTGGTTTAATGTCCAACAATGTAAATTTGGTGCGAAATTTAGTCACAATTGTCCGAATAGCCACTTCAGTGGGTCGATTAAACTGACCATAAAAATGGAAGAAGCGCGCGATGAACTTTCTTAACAGAGCACGCATTTTGATAATAAAATTCATTAATTTGCAAGCGTTGTTCGTTTGTAAGACGATTCATGGTTAAATTATAGAAACAAACTGAAGATGTTTGACACTGAAACAAAACACGAAACGTGCGTGAGCTGTTTAAACCAGTGTTGCCAAAAAGATAATAGCTAAAAAATCACCCTTTATAAGTGAGAACATTATACAAATGAGAAAATACGTTTATAGCCAATTGTTGGTAACGATTGTGCTCATCTTGAATGCAATGGTTTTTTATCACTTTTATTTTGGACCTCGGATCTTTCCAGCCTTCTTTGAATCAATACGGAGTCTTTATATCAATAACAAATTTGGAAAAGTTTTAGAATTGTATGGACATGAACCAAGAACCAAGAGCATTTTGTACTGGTTAAATTTATATAAAAGACTTCAACAAAGAATATTTTTTTCCTATTTTGTGAGCTATTCGGTTTTGACTTAGAACTATTTTAAACTTAAATCAAAAAGATTTTAAAATAGTTCAAAATGGTTTTCATATATCACGAAATCCTTTTAAATTATACCTGAATTAAGAATTTTGTACTTAAAGAAAGTTTTTTTACTTGTTTTATCAGTTTTCCCTTCCTGTCCCTTCTTTCCAACATTTCAACATCCACATCTTGTCAATTTTGTTCTTAATTCCTGAAGAATATTTAATTTTATGACCAAATTCTCGATTTGATAGCCCTTCTCTTAATTTCCTGTTGCTTCCTCTTTAACACTTCATAGTTAAATATTTTTAATTCCCAAAAATTTCGCTTTATCCTGCACAGGCCAACACAATCGTTGCTCGTAAAAACCTTCAAGCAAAATAGTGTTGAAAGCTGTTTGACCTTTCCATTAAACTGCAGCCGTTCGCGCGAACGACCTGCTTTCTGTGTAAAACTTAGGCAAAACCCTTTTAAACAGTTGACGTTGGTGCAGAAGGACGTGGGCGGCTAAAACTCCTCGGGTCATTGTTACAGCAAACTTCTCCTATGCAATGGCTTTGCAATTTTCTTGGCATCTTAAAAGTTCAGCTGCGGCACACAGGCTTTTTGCTAACTAGCTGCCATCCCCTCCCCCTCCCTCTCCACCGCCACCACACTAAGCTAACCCAAACGCACTTAACACTTGCGACTCGAGTTTTAGCGTGTAACTTTTGTGCCGTGAATCCAGGCAACTAGTTTTATACCTGGCGCCTCAAAGAGTGAAGAGAGAGAGAGAGAGAGAGCGTCACGTAGGCGCTTGAAAAAAAGTTTTCATTTTTGCAAAATGTACGCTTTAAACAAAAAATCCTCTTATATACCCCACATACCTATAACTCTATGTACCTATGGATGTATGTACTACTTAAAAGAAAAGGCAAACTTTGAACACGACCAGAAATCCCGCTAAGTAAGTGTACGCCCGGTTTTGTCTCTTCCTCTGCCTTTGCCCCTGTACCTGTCCTTGTCCCTGGGCTCTGTGGCGGGTTCAGCTGCACGTACTTTTGGGTTGTTGTTGTTGTTGTTGCGGCTCCGTCTCCGTTCTTTATTGCACTTAAGATTTACTCATCATCAGCAGGTGTGCCAGTTTCAGGTTTGCAAAAAGCAGAATGTACGATTGAATTTTAGAGACCGAAAAACGGAAACCAAAATCTAACCAACCACCAACGCACGGCTTTTGCAATTTTTATGTGCAATTTTTTACATGCGAACCAAAGGGAAATAATGGAAAGAAGTGGAAGGAAGGAAGGAAGAGGATTGAATGAGGAGTATCACTGGTGACTCGTTAAGGTTAGTTTTGGGGTAGTTTGGATTGACTGAAGGGTATGCAAATGCAAAGTGAAGAGCATGTAAGGATTTTTAAAGAAATTAATATATTTCCTGCAAAGTCAACTTGAGGCAGCAAATAACAAAGTGTTAAGAGTATTCAAAATCATCTCTTTTAGAATTTTCTAGTACATCAGAAAACTTATATATTCTAGTATCAAAAAAAATCACTTGAAGGAGGGAAGGATTTAAAGTTTTCGTTACATTCGTGGGTGTCCTGGAAATCTCTAAAGATTTTGTCTTCGGTTGATTTGCAAATCGCTCAAAAAAATCCGTCGGTGTCCCAGAACTGCAAGAGATTTCATTTCCTTAGTGTGGAAAGAGAATTAGTCCAATTGGGTCCCAATATCTCATAAAATAGGGTTGCATCTCGCACAAAAAAGTTTCAAATGTTTTAGTTCTCAATGAATTTGATATTCATTTGAAATCTGTCACCCAAAAGTAAAGTGCAAAATTTTAAAATATTTCCGGGCCAATGATAAAGTACAATTTGGCAGCCCTAGGTTCGTTTGTTGTTGTCAAAATTTCAATGTGGCGCTAGTAATACCAATAAATGGCGCCACCAATGATATGTTGCAAGGCGGTTTTGGTTGACATGGGTTGAAATTTGGTTGGATGGGATTTCTGAATCAAATGAACGAATCATTCTTTAATTTAAAATCGCACCTTTATATGAGAGCACCGAAAAAACCAACATTGTATACTGCATATCTGCTTTGATATGCCTCGAAACGATACTGAAAGAGTTTTCTTGAAGATTGTGCCTTTTCTAAGTGTTTAGCAATTTTATGCTCTGAAATTCAAAAAATGAAAGAACTGTCAGAACTTTTGAGGTTGCAAGGACGGGAGTGTACATCCCAAAACAAGAACCATTCGGGCTGGTGTACCGCAGGGTAGTGTATTGGTCCTACGCTATACTCCCCAATGATATGCCCAGAGCCTGCAGCATTCCACTGGAAAACCCCGAAGATCTTCTCCCAACCGTGAAATAGGGGGTCCTTGGGCGGTGGGAGCGCTGGTTGAAGACTCGACCTTTCGGTACTCCCTAGACAACAGCTCCGGCTGTAGCTGCAACGCCAAGGGAAAATTTTGTCAGAAATAAGGGCCATATTCTATTAAATCACAAATCCTTAGAGTTTTACACTGTTGTAAAGACAAATCATGACGCCATATTCCTCTAAGAAGTATCTCATGACCCTAACAACCTGGCTAAAAACTTGTTAATAAGACTGAGAATCGTTCAAGAAGGAAATCAAAGTTAGAGTCATTTAGGACCTTAACTCAAATGACTGTAGGAAACATTTCCAAATTCTCTGCTTTCTCACTAAATACCTAAAAAAATAATAATAAAAAAAATATATAAGAAATGGACCAGAGAACAAATTTAAAAGTTACTGTACTCAAAGAAGAAAATTTCTTGGAAGGAGATACTAATATGTTAAAAAGTTTCCAGGATAGAAGGAAGATTTATTATATAATCACTCAAAAGAAGTCAGAACGAATCGTTCCTAAAAACAAAGCAGAAAGTCGGTCAAGTTTGTCTTACAATTCACAAGTTCATATTCGACCACTTCGTAAGTTTATATAGGCAATTGGTAATGGCTGTTGGTGTGGAAAGCGGTTAGCATCTCACTGACGAGTCTAGATTGGTACTAGACGAAACGTGATCATGTCTGGGAAACCATAACCAGCTTGTGTCTATATTTTCATATCAATTGTTGTTGATTTCTTGAGAATTATTGAATTATAATTTCTCCCCGACCTTGAAACAACTAAAACTAGCACTTCTGACTAAAATCAAACCAGGTCGTTAAACCCCAAAAATATTTTTACCATATATTTGTCTCGGTGAAAACAGCAGGGTTCCCATCAACCAAAATTTCTGGGCAGAATTTGAAAGTGTTGACAATTTTATTGGCGAAGAATCGTTCTTGATGAGCGCCGAAAATTCTTTCAAAATAATTGTATCATCAGTAAACGGCTTTCCAGACTCCATAATATTGACGTCCAGAATAGGACTATGAGTCGTCACCAAAAAGTACGCCTCATTGCTTACAAATTCTACACTCCTTTGATTACTCTATTGCCTACAAATTTTTTGGTTTTGTCTCAATCTGCACAAATCCAGCCATTCAGGCCTGTTCCGGTTTCCGGGGAATTAAAAGTAAAACGATCATTCCGAATGGTTTCTTTTAGTGTTCTCATTTCCGAGTGAAATAGAAATTGATTGTCTTTCCGAATAAAAAGTTCGAATCGTTAACGAATTTTAATTCAGCTATAAGGCAGCCTTCACATCTTGATACGCCGCAAGGTGATTCGGAATTGCGAACAGCTCGGTTTCATTTCGATCGTTTTTGCTTTGTCTACATAATTTCTTAGGTACAAGTTTAAAATAAATAATTTTAAATCAAATTACACGCTTAATATATCTATTGATACTTCAAAATCTTTACAATATTTAAAATGTTAAAAAAAAAAATACCTGCAAGATAAGAAGAATCACCGTTGCCAAGAAAATTGGCATTTATCCCACTGACTCTAAGGCAAAACTTTTGAAACCGAGTAACTTGATCGCTTTTCGGAAACGGGAACAGCTACCGATTCCAATGATCTGATCGAAAACGGGAACAGGTTGATTTAGTTTAAAGCTTCGAAGGCTTTGTATGCAAATCTATCGACTCAATAAACCGAAGAAACCTGATCTAAGTAAAAGCTAAACGGCATTGGAGTGTCATCAAAGTTTTTAACGGTAATTCAAGCACTATACGAAAACAACTCAACATCAGTATGGGATGGCTCGCAACTGTCTAAATGGGTTTCAAATAACTCTGGAGTCAAGCAGGGATGCCTGTTAAGTCCGCTCTTGTATGCGCTGTTTATTGATGATTTAGCAACGACTTCTACGGGTGGAATTTCTATTAGAGGCTCGCGCGTGAAACTCTTGATGTGCTCTGCAACATATGCTGGACGAACTGTACGCATACTGCTGCCTTTGGGGTCTGGAAGTCAACACGGAAATAACTAAAATCATGGTCGTAAGAGACAACAGGGGTCGCATCGCTGCAAATGAGAAATGGCACATGAATTCAGCAACAATAGAACGGGTTACCTCCTGTGGGATGTAGTTTGCTTACGAGTTGCAAGCATGTCCATCCCTAATAATCTTACGAATCCCTAGACAATAATGTAACCATTAAGCAGTGCGACGAGAGAACGACGAAAAGACGCATGAGAACGTGATCGACGATCGGCAGCAGGAAGACGGCCAGCAGTCCAGAGGGGAGTTGAACCTTGGCAGCCGACTAAGAAAGACGTGTACTCGAAACGTTGAGTCGAGTAAAAGACAAGTGACATCGGAAAGCCGTGCCGATTGAGCTAAAACGATTAACTAAAGATCATTGAATAAAAACCCCACACTCCTTTAAATATTTGGGTATTACTCTGTCCCCCAACATGTCGCTTAGTCATTTATTAGAGACTCTATTAAAGCGCTGAATAGTACATGGAATAAGCTTTTGGAGAAACAGCACGTGCAACATAGGGTTAAATATGAATGTTTGAAGCCTGCCCGTTCAATCATGCTCCAAAGATACTTCATCAAAAAACTCTTTCGCCTGCCACGTAATACGCCGAACTATGCAATCCACATAAAAACTGGACTTCCTTTGTTTTTTACATATACCCTGGGATTTCACTTTGGATACATTAGAGAGACGTTTGACCAACCGGAAAGTCTGGCACACACCATGGCAAAGTTTTTACTGAATTGTTTCTTTTTGGGGGTGAAGAGCACAATCGAGATCCACTTTGACTATAAGGCATCCTGGGAAAAATCTTATAGAAAATTACTAGAGTTGAGTGATGCTAGAAATCACTCTTACTTCATCGACCAAGCGGACAACAGCAGGATATTACTATATAAAACGCTGAATCTCTCTATGGTAATAAATAATTACTTCAATTTCCTTCGTTTTCCTTGCACGCTGTGAATTGCTCCAAATCAACCACAGAACCTATGGAAATACCCCCCGCGTATGCTCCTATGCAATCTCAGAAGCATTGAAGACACCATCCATTTTATCGCAATCTGCCCAATCTTGCGGGAAATCAGGGCTGCTTATTGGCACCTGGGAAAACTCAGCCTCCAACAGCTGATCTCCATCCTAAACGAAACAACTGGAACACGCTGTACTTATTTATAAAAGAAGCTTCTGATTATAGGCAGCGCAATATAAAGGAAAGTTTTCAAACTGTTATTAAATACTTAAAAAGTTTGTAAAAAAGGCTGACGGCTACAAGCCATAGCTATATTTCAGTATTATTTTATTATTTTTTATTTTAAATAATTGTAAACGAATTGTTCAAGTGTACTGAAGACCTACTGACATAAATTGTTCTTTTATAAACTCTATGGGGGGACTGATCCCCTAAACCCCCCTATGTACGCCAATGTCTCTCAGTGAAGTCATTTAAAGTCTTTTTAAAATTACTTGTACTTGATTTAAGTACAGAATATTAACTAGTATTTCCAAGTGCACATTAACTGACTTAGAATAAGGGATTAATTAGATAAAACTGTCTTATGTTTCCTTAAAACTCCCCGAAGTGCTTAGCTAGTCGTTCCCTTGGCTGTGCTCATTTTCACTTCTCTGCCATGATTTAGTTGTGTGCGAGGCACCACCTGGTTCTGCCTGCAAGCCTTGGAGTCTCCCCGCCGCCCGCAAATACAATTTAAATTTTTAAGCGGCATCTACTTTGGACACCGGTCTGAATGCTTTCGAATCTGGGATTCGTGTCACGCAGCAGCCTCAACGGGTGGCAGCGTCATCAGCATACCCATCAGGATCAGCATCAGCAGCAGCAGCAGCAGCAGCAGCATGTTGTCCTTTGGCTTCATTTTTTGTGTGCTGTTCAGCGTTGAATGTTGCAATTTCAACCCGTTGATGGATTTGATGGTTCTTTTTTCCCCGTAGATGATGCCCTGACAGCCGCTGCAAAATCAGCGCAAATCAGTGACAAACCAGGGGTTGGAGTGCCAGGGGCAGGGGCTGGCAAACTCAAATTGATGACACCCGCAGCGATGCCACTGATACTCGCAAAATGCTAAAATGCTGCTGCTGCTGCCGCTGCCGCTGTCGCTTCTTTTTACATGTGGCACGCACACGCTGAGCTCAAATGACACTAAATTTGGTTGATTAGATGCCTGGTTAACAACACCAACAACAACTGCAGAAGAATAGTGAAACGAATCGCATCAAATGGCAGCTTTTGAGTGCTGTTGAATGGGTAATTTGTGTATGCCAACGAAATGCGATTCTTTTTGTGACTGGAAACCGCGATAAAGCAGGTTGCTGAAAATATTTATTAACATTTGGCAGCTCTGGTGTGTTTGAACTCTTTTAATTGTGTGGAATACTCCACATAATCTCAAAACTAACTAAATTAAGGCATTTCCACATCTTTATTTTCTAAACAAAATCCCCAGAAACGCTGTCTTAGTAATCTTAAACGAAAAGGGTTGTGTGTGTTTGTGTGAGTGAAGCTAGACACCCAATTTAGTTGGAGTCAAATATCTTTTCCAGGCAATTGCCTAATTAAATTTTCTTATATCAAATATCATAAAATGAAATTTACCTACAAAGGCAAACACAAAGTTTTCCACTTGAGGCCATCGGGTCAAAGCACAAAGCGTTAAGATTTGCATCATCTGCTCAGCGAGGCTTTAATAATTCCTTTGGGGGCTTGGGAGTTAATAACGCAACCAGAAACCAAATGTTTGGGCTACAGCGACATTAAAATCATGCGGTTCATTGACTGACCAACATTTCTCTCTCTGCCTCCGCCTCTGCCTCTGTCACTTGCTTCGCTTTCAATATCAAAAGTGGAAGTGCAGGGAAAACAGTGGGCGTGCTACTTGTATAGGCTTGTTGACTTAACGCTGGGTCAGTTTGACAAGTGGCTTCAATGTGCCAGGTTGGGTCAGCCAACAATTCGTCCATGTGCTATGCTCAGCTCAAAAATATATATGTCAATGACGCTGCTGCAAGCGCAGCTTGTTTGTTCTTATCCTTTGGCACTCATATAAAGTTTGTTTGCGGATTTGTGCAGAGCAATATGTCATTGCTGTTCCAGCGGCGTAGAGGGGCGACCGAAGGCGGAGGCGGAGGCCGTAGCGTAGGAAACAGCAACGACCACGCTTAATGGCAATGTACGTTCAAGTAAACACATCTCCGCTTGCATACCGACATACTTGGGTATCAGCGGGGGCAGATCGAATCAGTTTCAAAATTTGACTGAACAGTACCTAAATAAATTAAGTTGTTGAGAAAATACATTCAAAAAGGAAGCTTAACAAGGGCGGAACTAGAACATGTTTAAGATATAATAAAAATTGTATCTGTTATAGCAAGCCTGTCATAAAGTCGCAGTTTATTCAAAATCTTCTTACACCCAGTAAAAGGCAGAGCGAATAATTTAAGTAGGAACGCTCTAAAAAAGAATTTGTTCGTTCTTGAGTTCCCAAGAATTGAAATCGAGTTAAAATAGTATTTATTTTGGTGTTCTTAGGCGAGGGGAGTGAGGTAAAGAAAATGAGCGAGGAGAGCAAGCACGCAAAAGCCCATCCATGCTCTCTTTAGCACTTTGTAGGCTAACAGCCTTCAAGAACCGATTACAATTTTGTATACACGGAGAAAAATATGACGTTAAAAAATCGTCACCAAATGGTCATGATTTTGGTCTGTTTTTTCCGTTCATAAAAATAATGAACGGTGGTCATGAAAACAGAAAAGATGTTCATAAAAAAAGATAATATTTTAAAATTTTAATGATTAAAGTCCATATACAGATTTTAATTGGCGTCAAAGCAAAGAAAACTCGCGAAAGATGAAAAAGAAGGGCTAAAAAAAAATTAATGTCCATTCTATTTTAATGTTTTTGACAAAAAAATCGAGTTTGGGACTACAGTAAATTGTAAAAAATATTGAAAATATATAGACAATGTTAAAAACACCAAAAAAAAAAAAAAAAAAAATTAAAAAAAGAAAAAATTTTAATTGAATGCCTTGAATGGGACTCGAACCCATGACCCGGGCGTGTTGATTTCATTGTTCACTGTCATTTCGCCAGCATCACGCGCAGCTCGATTGTATCGGTGAGCGTTAAGATGTCCGTCATTCGTGTAGAAGTGCAGAGGTCCTGAGCTCGAATCCCAGACAAGGTAAGGAAAATTAATAGAAATGTGTGCGGGGTGTGGTGGTAGTGAGTCGGTCCGGGTGGCCGATACTTAAGCCGAATCCGAATTTGCATGGCTAATTACTACAAAGTCCCTGTATTTTTGCTGTCTAAAATCATTTTATGGATACAATGACTTAATAAAGATTGCATAAGAAACTATAACTATTTTATTGCAATTAGCTGTAAGTTTTTGTTTTGCATCACAATAGAAACCACATAAATATCTTGATGGAAAAATATATATGCTGCCTCAGAGTTTGTTGATATCGGTGTTTGAATTGTTGCCCGTGCGAATTCCTTGCTTTTTTGCTATTATCTTGAAAACTAAAAGTTGCACGAAATCAAACCAGTATTAGGCGTAATAAAGAGTTATAAGTTAAACCTATTGTCAAAATAAAAATCCGGTTATTATAAAATTGTCCGGATGTTTGTAACGCATTGAAGGAAGCATCTCCGACCACATAATGTATATATATTCTTGATCAGCACGACAAGCTGAGTTGATTTAGCCATGTCCGTCAGTCCATTTGTCCGTCCGTCTGTACGTCCCTCTGACTGTTTAATTGCTATCTCCTCCTACAATTTGAAAGCTATCTTGAGCTAACTTGCAACGAAGTCTTCTGAAGTCTAGAAAAGTAGTCTAATAGTTAGTAGAAAAATTTTTTGTTTTCAATGGAAATATCATTTATTTATTTGGAATGCTTTCACATAATTCTAAAAATATTGGTCCAAATCGGATGACTAAAGCATATAGCTCCCATGGGAACGATCGGTCAAAAAAGTAGTTCTAGTGAGAAAAACTTTTTTGTTTTCAATGCAAACGTTCTTATCATTGGCATATACTTACTTTATATACTTTTTACACAACTCAACAAAGTTTTGTTGAAATCGGATGACTATAGCATATAGCTGAAGTACGAATGATCGTTCGAAAAGAAGTTCTAGTGAGAAAAACTTTTTGTTTTAAATGGAATCGCCACCAAATTTCGTAATTGTTAGTTTGTTATGCATTTCCACGATTCCACTAATTTTGGTCAAAATCTGACATCTATTTAGTATAGCTCCCATAGAAAAGTAAGGTCCTAAACGTAGTCTTAGTTAGAAAAAACTTTTTTGTTTTCAATGGAAGCTGCAAGGGGTATACAAAGCTTCGGCCGAGTCGAAGTTAACTTTCCCTATTTTTTAAAAATATTTTTGGACTCGGTAAAAGCGAGACTGGGAAATTAGACTGGTTCAGTTCAGTGGTTCAGGTAACTTTTAGACCTACGGTTCGGCTTATAACACGGCTTATGGATCTTCCAGAATGGATCTTTATTGTTTCCATGTAATCTAGTAACCAAACGTTTTCTTTGCATTTCACATGTAAAGTAATCAAAGTTTAGATTGACATGCCATCGTTTATACGATAAATTTAATACGAGTCCAAAGTCCTTAAGCAAACTGTTTTTTCAGAGATGACGATAACCTTTTTGAAAATGTGTTTCAGTTAGGAACCATAAAAACGCAACAATTACCAGTTCAACAAATATTGGGGCATCGCAGCCTTGTAGGAAATTATTTCCGTTAAAGGTTAAGCTAAATACAAGCGATTTTCAGATTTTCTCATAAGTCAACTTTTAGGAACTGCATTTCTAAATATTAGATTCTCAGCTACCAGGGCATTCAGTAAAGCAATATTTCGGATATTTGATCAAGGTAGGTACCAGGCTATTCAAAACCCGAGAAGATTTCTTTACCCTCAAGAAACCCTCTCAATTTGATCTGAATGTTCCATGGAAAGAATGCAGAAATGAGATGAAAAATCAGGGAAACGATGGAACCCATCTGCAACCCGACAGTTTTCCGTTCTTTAAAACTCTTCAGCGCTAGAACGATGGCAGCTTTTACGTATTGTACATTTTCCGAATACAATTTCCTAAATATTTATGTACCTTAAGATAGTCGCTACGTCATCAAACTGTTCGATGAAATAAACCAATCCGAACCTGTATCAAATGCGGTTTTCTTGAATTTTTAATCAGACGATGGCTTGATCGCAGTTCCAACTTGCATCCCAGGTTCAAAACTCAAAGTCCCTGACATTTGATATCAAAAATTATTTCTGCAAATGCCCGGCGGTTCCAACCCGTAAAGTGTAGGATTCAATTCGCGAACCGGTTCCTGTACTTATCGATTCTAAGGTTTTGGCTTGAGTTTGGGTTCATAGATTGTTAGATGGTCGACAAAATGTATGCATCTACTTTCGGTTAGAATTTAGACATATTTTTTCAGGAAAAAGCGATCAGCTTACCAAACTAAGTAAACCGTCAATCAGAAGTCGACTGGACCACATTCCTAATTGATAATTAAAATTCAAGCGATTCTGTATAATAAAATTAACTCTCCGGTCACAATGCTAAGAAAGTGAATCCATTCTGATGAAATTGGCTTGAATGAACATTTGAACCAAACATTTTTTGTATTCAGAGGGATCCGGCTCGAATTTGGTTTCGGGAGGTAAAATATTTAAAATGTTGGGCTCGTGGTTAGGTTGGAGGGACCCAAAAATCGAAACGTGCCGGTTCGTTGGGGTTTGGTTCAGGACCGGTTTCAGTCTTGCTGCTGACATTGAAGATTCTTAATTTTTATTTATTCCATAGGAAAAATTGTAGTAAAATAATAAAAATGTTATAATTAAGTTTATAACTATTTTTAGTTTCTTACATTTTTGATCCTTGCTAAATATGAACTTTACAAACAACCCTCGGCTGTGTTCATATGCACTGTTCACTGTGCAGCGTCGACTAACAAATCCTTTTGGCATTATAAACATTATTAAAATTTCATGTTTCCTGCTACGAGCGACAGCCACGTCCCCACCAACCCAGTTCGCCGCCCACTCAAAACGCAAACGTAACGAAACATGAAACACGAAACATGGCCAGGCAGTGGCAGTGTGGTGCAGCAGGAGGGTATGGAAGAGCTTTCAGCTCATATGGCTCAGAGATACGCCTGACCGTCCCCTCACAACCCATAAGACTGTCTAGCCTTACTTATTTGCAGCATGCTTCATGCTTTATGGTTACTTGGTCAAGGGCCTTACTCGCTTGTTTACTTAAGCACACACACACACACACACATGAAGACATAAAATGCATGAATTTTTTGCAATAAATCGTTAAAATGTGTTTTCTTATATATATTTTGTATATACATATACTTAAGTTTATATGCAAAGATCCTTTGTTATGCTTGGGGGTCAAATCTTTCGTGTAGACGTTCCGTCTTATTAAATTTAATTTGGCCAAATTTTAAGAATCTACATAAAAAGGCAGGCAGCGAGCTTGCTTTTGTCGGTAAATATTTAGTAGCGACTTGGTTTTTTATGACTTGTGTCAGGTTACCAAGTGGCACCTGGCGTATGTGTAATATGGGATTAAGCTGATCAAAGTGTAGCATACCTTTGAGGGCAAACATTTTGATGCGTTAGGTGGGGCGTGAGCGAATGAATATACATACATACATACATATTCATTACGTTTTGCATTTGATGAGCTTTGTGAAATTCCTGGAAGGATTCGAGGGGAGTAGGAAAAGCAAAACCAGACTAAATATTTAATAAGAATGTTCAGAGAAATTCATGGGATGCTACGCAGCAAATTCCAATACTATTGGAAGCATGTTTGTTGTTTTGAATTAAATAAAACTAACAACAAATCCCTCATCGATAAATTTTTATGATTTACATCGCTGGAAATTTCAACTCTAAAAATTAATATAAATTTCGTTTTGATTTGCCAGGGAAATTGAATTTGTTACCATCATAAATTTCACCACACAATACAAAAAATTGATGGTGAATCGAGTCAGGGATAAGGCAGATCTCTCTCCATCTCTTTCACTAAATTTAAATGCACGACAATTCTTTTTGCCAAACGTAGGACAACTCTTTGCCTAGTGCACAGACGTGCTGATAGCAAAAGCTTCCGTTTGGCATGGGCCACATGCGGTTTCCAGCTGGTGTCAGGTTCCCCAAACCGCCTCTTACCCCTTAACCGGGACGAAATGAATTTCTAATACAAAAATTGTGCATTGAAAAGTGCAGTAACAGCGGCGGCAGCGGCTGCGACGCCTGCTGGTCGACGCTTTAGCGTCAAGAGGGCTAACAATTGTTTTGGCAAACGTTGCCAACTTCCCGGGTGGAGCCGGAGCCGTTGCAGGAGCGGGAGCAGGACAAAACACGCATCAGACCGGAAGCGGTTCGCGTGTGTGAGCAGTAAGATCTTTGCCTGTGGCTTTGGCTCAACTCACTTCACGCTGCGACCAGGCAAAATGCAAATCTAATACAATGCAAAAGCGTAAAACGTCCAAAAAAAAAAAGGGCTAAAGGGATGGTGTAGCAGGTTGAGGGAGGAGGAGGAGGAGAAGGAGGAGATGTATGTAGTATGCGGAAAACAGGAAATTGAATTTTCGACTTTGCCAAGTGTGTGCGTGCCAAGGCACAAGTGTTGAGGCATAAGTTGTTCCTGTTCCATGTGGAGAGCAGGATCCTGTTCCTGGAGAACGCCTGACACTGCCAGCGTCTCGTTTTGCATACCAAGCACCAAAGCACCAGCCAACTTTTCTGCCAACGGAAACGAAATATTTAACAACAAAGCAAACACCAAAACACATACAAACACACGCCCCATCCCCTACCCCCCTCCTGCTCGCTGCATAATTGTGAGGGCGTGGCCCTTGCAGGCGAGTTGTGACTTTCATCTCTTACTTTCTGATGTGGGGAGGGGCGTGAACTAAGCCAAAATTAATAGCCCCGAGCATTTCAACTATTTGGCGAGTTTCCCTCTCAATGACTTCTCATATACAAATTACACAGAGTTAATGCCACGCCTTTTTTTTAATACCCCACCAATTAGAAATGGAATTGAAGAAGACAAATTTTGATTAAAGTGCTGCATTTTTTAAGTTGATTGATTTGTTTAAATGCTTACTATTTTGCATTGCTTTTTTTTCTTTTTTAAAGCCTTTCTCTGTTTTAAGCAGCACATTGTAAAAATCTTTGCAGAGTAAACTACCCACATGTTATTTTTAGACCATCGGATCTGTAAAGATTAATTGACCGGTCATTATCAATGAATATTCCTAGTGTAATAGCTTAGATTTGCTTTAAAAAATTGGTTGTCTGTAAAGTCGGTTTACTGACGATAGTTGAACGTGACAACGTCTTAAGAAAATACTGATGGAATGGTAGCATTTTTCAAAAGAAAATTTTAATTTCATTTGTTTAATAGATTTGTATGTATATTGAGAAGGAGGTAATTGAAATTTAAAAAATAAAAAATACAACAAAATACTTGAATAAAATTTTTTTGTTTAAATTTCTACTCAATTGTTAAAATTTAAATTTTGATTTTATTATTTTAATAATATAATTAAATTTTTTCAATTAGTTACTTAATTATTTTTGCAAATTTAATTGTAATTTGTTATAAAAAAGTAATAATTTTAAATAATTCATTATAAGAATAAACAATGATTAAATTATTGTTTATAAATCTTTCATTTAAAATTTGGAAACATTAAAATTTTCGTAAATCTAGTTTTTAAAAAGCCCGTCTCAATGTTTTTGATATAGGAGAAAATGTTCCCTTTGACAGATGGCTGGTCCAACCTGTCATTTCAGACACGGTGTTGTGATATGTGGAAGATTTAATATTTATGTTTTAATTTTTTTAAATCATAGCTACGCTCGATAATTATTTCGATTGAATAGTAAAGCCATCGATTTTTTACTCAACGTGAAATAGTTCTGTTAACTTATTGTTTTAATTTTGACAATTATAGCATAACCTACAATCGCTGCACTAGCGGACCGATGCTATTCATTTTAATGATGAAAGCACGAATATTCGACAATATATCACTGAATATATAATTAATATCGAAAGAATCATTACCTTTATCGCTGTAATTATCGTTGCTATAAACAATTGACACCACATTCACTTTTCACTGCACTTGATACTCGATCAAAACATGTAAATGTACTATAGTATAGCAGCTGTCCACGCAGACGCATCGCTCACTCAAGTAGGAGAGAGACGGATGTCGAACGCTGCCAAACGCAAAGGCCGATTGTGCTTCTTTGTCGCTCGTTCCGCGCTCTCGCTTGCACTTCAAGCCTTACATGGAACGCCTTCAGATTGATCGGACGCGTTTCATGAGGGACCAATTCCTCACTCATCAGCGATCTTGAGTGTGGAATTGGTCCTTCATGAAACGCGTCCGATCAACCTGAAGCCTCCTTTGTTGTGTTGTGTTCCTCTGTTAAAAGTTATGCCAATAGCATAACAAGACCTCGAGACAGTAAAAACCGCAAGTTATCTATTTAAATGTTTTTTTTAGAATTAAATTTCGTACGTATGCAAAAAGTCAAAATATTCTGAGATCCTGACACGGAAATAGCCCTTCAATAAATATATGAACTATCAAGAGTGAACCACTGAACCGAACCGAAATCGCGGTCTAGCTAGCAGTGTTGCCATTTCAGCTATTTAGTTGCTAGATCTAGCATTTTTGAAAGTGGAAATGCTTATAAATTTTCGGAAATGCTATTAGCTATAAATCTAGCAACTTTAAAATTATGTTTAGCTATTTCTAGCAATTTTTATATTCTTAAGACGAAGTGCAAAATAACGCATATTTAATTGGTTTGAAACCTTTGCTATAGAACTTCCCCTGAGTAAAAAGTCTTAGAAGTGAATTTCCGAGTGATAATTTAAGGCATAATCATTAGAAATTGCTTTAGTTCATAAGTGATTTTAGTTGAGTCTCACTACTCATGAGATTTAGTACTTCAATTTATGCCTAAAAAGCCATTTAAGTCATTTAAGATCGCATTTCCAGCATTAGATTCATGACCGAAGAGCATGCAAGGAAAGCCATGTTTTTAGTATCAACTTTTCCAAATCAGCGCTAATTTCAGTACTGATTCGGTACTGAGCTTCCTGACGGGTTCTATCCACAGTAGTGATAGTCGTATGAAAACATTCAGGGTGTCTTCAGTCTTTACATTCTTTCGTAGAAATTGACTACTTTGAATTGGCAAAATATTTTTATTTATTATAATGAGAAAAAAAAACTCAAATATTGCTGATATGGACGAAGTAACTAAATTCCGGTACATAATTCTCAGTACTGAGATCAGCATTTTTTGGCCTTTCAGCTTTTGTTGCACTTAGATTCTGGTTTGGCTTTATTCTGGCAATACTGTTCCAGAGCAGTTTGCAGACCTCATTTAAAGTATTTTTGTTTTCGTAACTCATTAATAATTAATTTTGTACAAGAATCTATTGGATTTCAGTCCGAAAACAATCGTTTTTTAAGTTTTAGTTTTTAGCTATTTTTTTTAGCAAATTTTTTTTATTTTTAGCTATTTCTAGCAACTTTTTTTTGAAAATCTAGCAACTTTTGAACCTCATGTTCTGGCAACACTGCTAGCTAGCTCCAAAAACCATTTAATGAACCGAACTGTCGATTTAAAAACTGTGTCAACCACAGAACCGAACCAGTCCTAATATCCGAGTGGGTTGCATACCTGATTTATCGTTATAATGAATCGATATTTTTGTGGACTCCAAAAAAATATTTACTTCGCTTTAGAAAATAACGATTTATAGAGATCGATTTTGCAAAATTTTAATTTGGATATTATCCATATGTTATTTGGAAAAATTACAAAACCCTAGAACTCAGGAAATGTGATAGCCAGGCAAAAACACCAAGAAATATTTTCGATATTTCAAAGAAAAATTTTAGTAAGAATAGAAAAACAAAACATATTTTTGTTCGAAATTTCAAAGAACAATTTCTGTAAGAATCTGAATGCTTACAAATGGGTTCTAATGAAATTATTATCTCATATTATCCCCATTTTCCTTTCCTTTGACTCAATTGAAAACTCCTAAGTGATTTCGCCCATACGCCACCTTAGCCACCGCTTCTACACGACTTACACAATTTAATTTTTTGCTTGTGTTTAAACTAACATTTAATAATCTGCTGCTGCCGCCGTGGGCTTAAAACTGATTAAATTGTATGACATTAATTATTTAATGCTAATTAATATGTTTCGTAAAACCACAAAAGTTACAACAACAACAACAACAACAAGAGCGACAGCTGCTTACTGTTAACTTTCCATAATGAGTTTTGCATTTAATTTCACTGAAGCATGGCTAAGCCCTGTTGACAGGCGTATAAAGTGTATCTCAGAGATATGAGATACATGTGGCAGAAACTACTATTGAGACAGACGGTAATTAATTTGTTTTTGTTGACTTGACAACCGAATTAGGCAGCGAGTGTGGGGAGTTGAAGGAGTGGAAGTGGGCGGCCAACTCAACAACTTCTTTTGCATATCTTACAGCTAACAGAGCAGAGCACTTCATGGTGTGGGAAGCTTAAGTTTTGATGCCTAGGGGAAGGATTTCTCTTTATTTATAAATAAATAATCTGTGGCAAAAATATTTTCCCTACTTCCCTTTCCATCTGACTGCTGATTTATGCAGCACATTAATATTTTAATGTCTTCATGGGGAGGAAAACAAAAGGAAAAAAAAATACACAAATTCCTCTACTTAAAACCCCGGCCATCCATTAGACGTTATCAGCCAGTGACACAGACCTCCCCCTTCCTTGTTACGCACATTTGTCTTTGAGGCCAAAGTTTTTTTGAAGGCTTTTTCTACTCTATCTGTCGGAACTGCAACTACAACTGCCGCTAGGCACTCTAGGCAAAGGATGGCAAAAATTCAATTATAGCAAATCGCATGCAAATGAGTTTTGGGTTACAAACTGTTAAACAGCAGAAAAACCCAGAACGTTTTCAATTTTGAAATTGCATTTCTTGTTTCTACACTGGCAAAACTTTTTCTCACCTACTTACGGCCGCATTAAGCCTCACACATGCTTCCGCCCTCCCACCATTCCCAAGCCTCCATTATTCATTTCCACATTTTGTTATTCTGCCGGCTACGCAAATTGAATTTACGTTTCTAATTGAATTTATTTTTGTTTTATTTTTATCATTTTTGTTTTCCCCGTGCCAACAAATTAGAAAATACGAAAATATTTTTGCTAGCTAACGTAGTTTTCTAATTAGTTGGCCAAAAGCTGAAATATATGTTTTTTTATTGCACGGTAAAATGGAGTGAGCTGAGATATTAAAGTTTAGTGCAGTTGTTATTTTGGGAATGGGTTTGTTTTTTTTTTATTTCTCTTTAGTTTTTGGCTGTTTAAGCTAAGGCACACTTAATTTTTGAAAACTAAGGGGCAAACTTTAAGCTCAGCACACAAAATGTTTAGGATCAGCTAAAACAGCGGTGATGGAATTTTTGAAAAAGTTTTTTTAAGGAGGAATTTTTCATAAAGAAGTTAACGATTCTATTCAAAATATCGATACTAAGTACTCGATACTAAGTAGTCGATACAATTACTCGATACTAAGTACTTGAAACTAAATACCTGATACTCAGTGTTCGATACTCAGTACTCGATTCTAAGTACTCGATACAAAGTATTCATTTGATACTCAGTATTCGATACTCATTACTCAATATGAAGCACTCGATACTCAGTACTCTAGTCTAAGCACTGAATACTCAATACTCAATACTCGTTACGGCAAGGGCTTAACGGTCCACTATGTGCGCATCGCTGTTCTAATCCTTGGCCGGCATGGGTTACGATATCCATGCGTACCTCTTATTCACACCCTAATTCTATCCCTTTAAGGAACCATAACTCCCAGGCACACAAATTGCGGTTCGTAAATTCCACTAAAAATGACAAAACAATATAAATAATTGGCACCCCCGAAACCGGAAAAGTTTTATGCGGGATCCCCACGCATATTAATATAAGACGAACGGAGTTTTGTTTTCCTCTCTTTTTTTGCATGCATTGCACAAACAAAACGTATAAATTCATGAGCGAACGAAAAACGATTTAGTTAAGCCGCCAAATTGCCTAAATTCGTTGGAGAACGAGCAAAAAAAAAGTGGAAAAATTTCAGCCTGCGGTTAGAGTTGAGGGAACACAGAACACAGTCACACACTCGCACACAAATAAATAAAATAAAAGGGCGCCCAGGCTAAGGCATAAAAATTTCATCGATTTCCGGTTAAAGGCAAATATTGTAACCATAAATATGAGCTGACTATAAATATCACACACACACACACACACACACACGCACACGCGGGGTGTGAGGCGTGCGTGAGGGAGGCGTGGCGCTTTCACGCCAATGTGGCGATAATGCGATTGCTTTTGGCTTTGGATTTTCTGCGCGCGATTACATTTCGATTTGATTTCGATTTGCTTGTGCTCGACATTTTTATATTCCCTTTGGCAGAGACAAAATTTAAATTGTTTTTGCCAAAGGCCACAAACAAAATTCAAAATAAAGCGGCAAACGTGACAATCCAAATTTGGTCTAACGTATTTTTTAGGCTCGCAACGAATTTGGAATGAGCTAAGTGAAAATTGTGAAATTGTATTTAGACCTTCTAATTACCAGTATGTAAGCTCCTTTTATAAAATCTGTATAATAATCGGGTGTATCCCAGAAATCTCTAAAGATTTTCGTATAAACGAAGAGATTTTTAATTTAACTAAGAAGACTTTATATGTTAAGTGGTAAGAATAATGTAGGCTACGAGGTTTTAGAGAAGGAAAACCGTACGCAACAAATCTGCTTTGCCTTGAGCAGTCGGTCTCAAATCTCTCAACTTTTGTCATCTAATCTAGTAGCCTAGCATTTAAAAGACACTTCACATATTAAGGCAAGCAGTTTTATTTCGAAATGAAACCGCTTATACACAAATCTCTAGAGTTTTCTTGGTCACACCCGAATATAAACTAATTATTTTTTGTACTGTCAAATGTTCACCATTACACGTGTTCATAATAATCTAAGCTCATATGAGTATTTATGTAGTTTTGGCGATTTTTTGAACCTTTTGGTCTGCTCCACTTATTTCCTCCATCAATAATTGCCATATATCAAATCTTTATAATAATATAAGCTCATCTGAAATATTTAGGTACTAAGAGATATTTAGTTAGGTACCATTTCGTAGCCTTAAGAGGGAGTATCATCCAAATTGAAAATCAAATTTCAAATAAATGATCTAAGTCTGCCTTTAACATTGAAAAACATGAACGTAGTTGGATGAAAATGGGCGATACGAGTATGGAATAGCATTTACCAGTTTTATAGTTCTCTACCCTGACTTTCTAAATTTGCCAAAATAGGTACGATTTCGTAGAGGGAGTACCTTCCAAACCGATATTTAAACTATATGACCTAAATCTGCTTTCAACATTGACAAATTTCATATTTGTTGGTGGACGGAAATGGGCGTTATGGATTAGTTTTAAGCTGTTTTATACTTTTTTAAGCTTACGAATCATTCATCAATAGCAAGCTAGCTGAACATGGAAACATGAAAATTACAGAAAAATGTTTTTCAACCAAATCTTCAAAAAGAGCGACCGACAAATTATAGAAGAAATCCCATTTGGTAACTGTATCGCAAAGATACTTATGAGCATCCTAAACCATTGGCTTACAGAATGGGTAAGCTATTATAATAGGATGAAGGAATACAAAGCAGGTTTCTAGAAAGAACTATTCAAACTGTGCAACTAACCATATACAATCTATCAGCGATAATAAACCTAAAGCTGCAAGAATCGAAAAAGGTATATGACTTTTTCGTGGATTTTAAAGCAGCTTTTGCTAAAGTACCAAGGAATATCTTTTGGTATAAGCTGGAAAGAGTATACGGTCAAACGGAAGCGGCGGTTAGAACGGGTGACCTGTTGTCGAGCTATTTTGAGACTAAAGTCGGAGAAAGACCAGGATGTTTACTTTACCCCCAGTCTTTATATTGAAGATCTGCATGATAGTCTGCAAGGAGGCATTTGTGTGGGAGGAGTGAATATTCGCCTGCTTCTTTAAGCGGATGACATTGTTATCCTAGCCGATAAGGTAGATGTGCTGTCAAATATGAAAGACAGCTTGGAGAAATATTGCGACAAATGGGGAATGGAAGTCAAACTAGAAAAATCTGAGATGATAGTCTTTAAAATGGGTTGAAGATTTGTATATCTGCAGAAAATGGCCACTGCAGAAAAATGGACCTATAAAGATGCTATAAAAATTGCCAGAGAATATTAGAATCTTGTAGTATGCTTCACGTCCACCCTCACTTTTAAAGAACATGACAAAAGCCAGCATGAACTACATATGGAAGTCCTTCTTGGCAAAGCCTTATGTAAGCACCAGAGATAAATGGAAGCCGTTTAATGTTTGTGCCGCAGAGGTATGGGGATACAGCTTTCTTGAAGAAAACCCTAAGGCTACCTCCGAATGCCCCTGGATACGCCCTTGCCTTGGAGACTTGTGTGGATGATGCGCTCTACTACACATTAGATTTACTCCTTGGGTAGGTACGTAGGGAAAACCCTAAAGTCGGCTGCCGCACATTTTTATAAGAATGAATGAAGATGCATACTTCCGAAAATTTAATTATTAGAAAAGCGTTTTTTGGAAAAGATGGTCTAAGCTCTATGGAAGAATGGAGTACGATGAGAATCACTATTTTGGAAGCTCTTAGCCAGAAGGCGCCTGCGGAACAGATGACCAGAAAAGGGTCCAGCCAAAAAAGAATCTACAGATACCTCGACCCTGCAGCTGCCCTTAAACTTGAACACCTGCCAACCAGCAATATCTCATGGGTGATGAAAGTGCGGTTTGACCTTATTAAGTTGTCATCAAATACGTACAACAGATCGGTACACATGCCTTGCCCACCTTCTAATAACGGCGAAAATAAGGATTTGACTCACTTTCTTGGAAGATGTACTAGCCCCAAGGATCACAGATGGGCGACCCTGGGTAAACCATATTTTACGAGTGAGGAGCAACATGACACCCTCGATGATAGACTTAACAACAACTGGGAGTTGCTTCATCTTACATTAAATAATATTTTTTTTTGAAAGACGTTCATTTAAAAAAGAATTGCTATATTATTATTACTTCACTAACCTGAATTTTCCGATAGTTACACAAATCAAATCTACGTCATTTGAAAACAATAATTGTACATCTTGAGTTGGGGCACAATAGTTCTGGTGGTTGAAGAAACTTTAGTATAATAATCACAATTGAGGCAATTCTTTCTCAAATTGAACTGTACTGTAATGCTTGACTCATATCGATAGGCTGCACATTCAATGTAAACCGGAAGAATTTGTTGTTGCCGACTATGTTGTTCAATAGTCGCATGTTATAATCTTGCCTAATCTATTTGCACAGCACAAACTTCTTTTCTTCTCAAACATTACTGTTCATTGTAAACTTCTTCCATCACTTCTGACCATCGCGAGCGATTTTCAATCACTCTGATTCCCTTTCAATAGCAAGTTCCTCTTCCGTTCGACGTGCAGCGACTTTTCTTCTTATTTGGCCCGATATTTCTATCACAACCGTTTGACGGTCTCGGCCGCTGCTATTAATGCCCGCCACTCGCCTCTGTCTTGTACGAGCTGGCACCAATTGTTCAGTTTAAGCGCCTTTATGTCTTCCAGCACCTGTTTTTCCCAACTAAGTTTCGGTCGTCCTACTGCTCCTGCTTTCCCCAATTCGTTTGCCTTCCGCCTGTACACTTTTTTTACTGGAGCTTCTTCATCCGTACGAGTAACATGTCCAAGCCAGCCACAGGGAAAAACAATTTAAATCAAAAAAAACATATGCTGAGCTTTCAAAGGGAATGACCGCCTACTGCGCCACGTGTTGGACTGTAATTGAATTGAATTGAAAAACAAAATGTGGAACTCTTGAAAATGTTCCGACTTATTTTTCTTTGCAAAGCTTTGCAGCAAGAAGGAAGTATAGAAATTGGAATATCTGAATTGTATTTCGTTTGTAAAGCTCTCCAACATTGTTAAAAATAGGTTGAGATGGCTAGGGATAATAAATTGTCCCTAAACTTAGGCCAAGATAGGCCCATTACGAGAACATATATTCCCTATTGAAATCAGGAGGGGACAATAAAAATTTTAGTAGAGACGATATCTCTATCTCAGATACTTCCGAGAGGTTGAGTAGAAAGGGATGACCAAGTGTTTTGAGTCTCCTCCTATTAATTGCTGAACAGTGGCATAGAAGATGCTGTACTGTTTCCTCCTTTTCCCCACACTTGCTGCTTCTACAGAAACCTTTGTGACTTGTGGTACGTTTAAGGTTTTACCTAGCTACAGCGCAAACCGGAAGCTTATACGATCGTTCAGTAGCCAGGCGCCAGGTTTCATTTCTTGTGACTAGCTTATACGAAGCCAAGGGCATCCATATTGTACTCTTCTCTGGGAGGAGCTGGATGGTAGTGCCCAGTCTAAACTGTTTACTTCAATGCATTTCTTATAACAAAATATAAAGCTACCGTTAAACTAATATGCCCAACCATTTTCTTCGCCAAAAAAAAAAATAAGCCACCCAGTTTTTGGCACGCATATTTGTTTACCCATTTGGTTGTGCAACAAAAGCTGCGAGTTTGATGCTATTTTTATACTTTTAAGCAAATTGCAGAGGCAGAGCGGCAGCAGAGAACAGTGTCTGTGGCTGCTGCCAGGCATAGGCAATACGGCTAAGTGCCCAGAGGAGTTTCAAAATCTCCCAATTCGTATTTATGTTTTCGGTAAACAACATTTTGCCATTTGTCTATACACAGTTTTTAACCCAGAATGGAAATTGCCCAATGCATTGTCAAGCAAATATTATTTTCATTTTCCAGTCACACGTTTGTTTGAGCTGCTGCTGCCATTGTTGGTGCATTGTCATAAATCAGCTTTGCAGGCACTGAGTAAAAGTGCAAATATTTGTTAAGAAAGCTGGACAACAAAAATGGAAAATCATTAGGTTGCTAGAGAAGTAAAAAGTTTGAGCGAAATGTGATGAAATTAATATTGGAATATGAAATGATTTGAAAGAAAGTCGAGCACAATGGAATATATAAAGACCGGGTGTACACTCACAACTAGAAAATGTAATAAATATTAAATTTTTATCAATTTAGGATGAGCAAAATTTGAAAATGAACTTAGCTGGATTGAACAATTAACTAAACCTTAATGAACCGGATATTACCTTTTTCAAAAAAATTTCTTAAGCATTGTCTTTTTTCTTCAAAAAGTGGAATGCCGCTTCTTCCCTGATTATAGTCCAAGTGAACACTTTATTCAACTAATTACGCCTCATTGACCTTAAACAAAACAATTGCCTGGGCATTGTCACAAGCCATAACTACTTAAGAAAATCATCATTAGCATTGGGGAAAACGTGCATAATTGTGCAACAATTTTATTGATTACCCTGCGAAGGCAGCACGTATTATCCGCTGTATTATAGTTTTTATACTCCATTCGAACAATGGCAAAGATTTCAAGCGTAAATTTTGTGCTCTAACTGCAGCATCTCCCTGTGCAACTAATGGCTGCCCGGCTGCCTGCCTGCCTGGCTGGCTGGTACTCTGACCCGGTGTCGATGATGATGAATAATACGTTTGTTAGGACCAAAGACTGAACCAGGCACGTGCTCTGCTGCTTGACGCTCCTTGCCGCAGTTATATTTCATATTTCTTCTTCGGCGGCTGCAGTTGCGTCCAGCAGCTCTTGCAGTAATCTGAATTGCTTTCTCACTTTTTCCTGGTTGCTGCAATCTTTGAGCACAAGAATTTTTACCTGCCTGGAATACGAAATCATGTGGGGCGGTCACGTAAGCAGCAGCAGTCTTACACTGTCACTGCGGGTAGAAAGCGGAGCGTAAAGTTCCATCATTTACTGTCATTTACCTCTCGGGGTCCTGTCGATATTACACACAAAAAACGAAAGAAAAATCTGAAACTCCACCAACTTATGCACGAGTGCTCGCATTTCATGTGTGGCATACCAACAAAAAAATAACAAAGCTACTTGGGAATGGCAAAACGAACCGAAGCAGCTAAATAAATAAATTGATTTTAGTGTCTGGGCGCGCAGTTAATTAAAAGACAACATCAAAATCAGTCCCGGCATGTGAAATAATTTCAATCAACTGCTAAACAATGACAGACGAGTTTTTTATGGTAGGTGGATGGGATTTAAAGTTCAATTGAATTTTTGGTGCAATCTTTGCCAATCATAAAAATACATAAAAATTGTATTATTTAGAAGAATTCCACAAAGTGCATCAACTAACCAAAGCAGAGCCTGCCAGCTAAGCTATAGAGGCTGTAAATGAATACATAGCCTTTTGTAAGCTGATCCTAAGTTATGGGTAGCTGAACTACTTTTCTATGCTGATAAGACAAAACTTTACTGGAAAAGAATGACGAATTTGGTTCTAATAAATATGTTTAGCTGAACATTTTTATGTAAAATGGTGTATCCAAATATGAATTGACGAAGATAAAATTTTCAACAAAATGCTAGAAGTTAAGGCCTGTATCCTGATGTGAATTCATTCGATGTAAAGTTAAATTTTCATACAAATTTTAAAGCAAAATTTTAGTTTTACTTTTCTTCTGTCATTTTTGTATGAAAATTTTTACATTTACATCGAATTAATTCACATCTGTATACAGGCCTTAAAGCAGAAATAAATGTTTTTTCCAATTTATTTGGCGACCTTTCTAATGTTTAATTAGTAACGAGTTAGTAACGAGTTAGTTAGTAACGAGTAAGCTGGTTAACAGTTGCGAACACTCGCCACTTCTTGACCTCGAGCCAACTAACTTGTTACTAGTTAATCATAAGAAAGGTCGACAAATAAATTGGAAAAAAATTATATGAGAGAAGGCACGCTCGCTTGATTCGTATACGAAACTATCAAAAGTTTCATGTAACAGCACATGCAATTTGAATGTTTGGCATTCTAATTCAATGGAGAGTTCTAAGCTCGCTTCAAGCTTTCTGACTTAGAAACTTTAGCCCTAAGCTTTGCAACGACACACATAAAGATTGGCTTTCTGTATGTGAGTGTGTGTTTTTGAGTTTGGTTTTAATGTATATTGATTTTTGACTATGAAATGAATTTGGGATGAATCTGCAAAAATTATATGTTGTAAGAGACCTCTTAATGAATGATCCAGCCAACAATTAGGTGTCCCAATAGTTTAACACCTTAAAAAAGTAATTGAAAATATCAATAATATTTTTTGGGCCTATAAATTGGTAATAAAAATGTGCAAATTTATTATTTTTGACACTTACAACATATATTTAACTCATCCAAATCGGTTAAACTTTTTGTGAGTAAAACCCCTTTTTTATGCTTGTTCGGCTATTCCCTTTTAAAACATATTTTTAATAGAGTTTTTGGCAAGCCTCTGGTGGAGTTTTCGCAGAACTTGATCTTTCCGAAAATGGCTCCTGTTTGTCCTTTTCCTTTTAATAGACCAAATGCTCGTTCGATCACTGCTCTTATTGCGGAGCATTTGGTGTTGTATCTGATTTAAGAAACACTCAAAAGACCATTGTCCCTATATGGCATAAGAACATAAATACTTAAAGAGTAGGCTAAGTCCCCAATTAAATGTCCATCTTTCAACATAGATGGCTCTGCTTTACCTGTGTTTCTTGTGCACATATTTATAAAGTGCTTTCGTCAGTCAACATTTATTTACTTTTAACATTTACTTTTATTTAAAATTTGTCAACAAATCTTGTAGCCGAGTCGTACACAGTTGGTTCTTTTAATATGTCAACAGTTCTTCCAGTTAGAGCACATCATCTTGAGTTGGTTCGTCTACAGGATTCGCAGGATCCGCAAAGGACACCACAAAAAAAACCCATAAGCTCAGCAGCAAAATCCAAAAGATCAGAAAAATCGTGTCACTAATGCGAGTAGCTATCCATTTACGGCACTTCTTACAGTAAGTTGGATACATCCATTTAACAAAAGCATCCATTATTAGTAAATTGTTTTTTCTTTCTTAGATTCAACTTAAAATAGACGGCAGACTATTCAGATTCTATGTACAAACTACAATCTAAATGGAAATCAGCAAATCGGTTTGAGAAAAGATTTATAATTCAAAACTCGACTTGGCTAGATGGATCAACTAGATTTAAAGATAATGACGAGATAACCAGCACTTCTTCAGGGCAACCACGAGGCAGCCAACAAAATTTATCGATGAGAGCTCAACGTTCACCAGGAAAAGGAAGCTTCAAGGTGCAACAATGGAAATCAGCACCGAGCATCTATCGGAAGAAACAGATCAACTATAACAAAGGCTGTTGCAATTGCAGAAACATTGCGATCCAAAGTTAAAAAATAAATGGTATTTTTTTGTAAAGGGGCCGTTCAGAAAGTTACGGCCTCCGGAAAATGATGAATAAAAAAAGGTGCACATGGGACCAGGTTGCAGCACTTGGGATGATTTGAAAATAAAAGAAAATGCGGTTATGTTAGAACGGGCTCGTCGGGCCTCCGCAAAAAATTTAAATTTTTTGACAAAAGGCGGACATTTGAAAAAAAAATTTTTGCCTTTTTTTTAGTGTAGTGTAAAAAAAATAAAATATAGGTATCCAAAGGTTGAGGGCCGACGTTGCGACGACAATTCTGAGTCGTATAAGCCCTTCCGGAGCAAACGGTCCTTGGTTTCCCTGAATCGTGGCCACAGTTTGAAAAACGTGGTTTCGAGATAAACGCGTTTAAAGTTTGCAGTTGCTAGGCAAATCGGGTCACTGGGTCATTAAAGGACTATATCTTCTAAACTATTTCGAATTTTTGAAAATCGGGGGATGGGGATTTTGAATACAAGCTACGAAAATATTTCGTAAAGTGTTTTCCTTAAGGCCAACATTGATACACCGCCAAACGTGCAGCCCATCAAGTTTACTCGAGAAGAAGCCTTGGCCCTGTTTTTGGACATGTGCTTTTCCAAACAAAAGTATAACAGGATGAGGGACTCGATAGGGACGCACAACTCACACATTCTTCCCAGCTACGAAGATATAACTGCAAAAAGGAGGCAGTTCCAGTCCCTGTGGAAATCTTTTAATCAAATTTTCTTAATTTGAAATAGTTTAACTACTTTAATTTTTATAAATCGACTTAAAACATTAAAGTATTTTGCCTATTTCATGCAACCTTCTCAGTGTATTAAACTATCAACTTTGGCAGTCGATCTTGAATCACCCTGTTGATCTACAAAGATAAACGTGCGCTCATTTTAAAGCTAAAGGAATTTTCTATCATCTTCAAATATCTCTTTTCGTTCAAAAGTTACGATTTTTGCAACGCCAAAATTGCGAGTCGGGACACTGTGCGTCCTGCATCCTACCGGGCAGAACAACAAATACGTCAATGAATCGAGCTAAGCAGTTGCATACACCTTGCAAAATGATTGAGTGCACTTGCTTTCGGTGATAAAAGTCTGACGCATTGTCAACAGGCTGTTTAATTGGAATATGACAGCCGTCAATAGCACCAATAACGCCTGGTATCCCCCTAGATTTGTCCTCCAAAATTGCAGCTGTTTTCAGCTGCTGTAAATTTGTTGGCCATTTGATGTATGTGGTCGCAAACCTGGCCAGAATGTACACAATGAACTCAAATATCCGATTGCCAGAGCTTTTTGGTATGTCGAAATGGTCACCCACTGATACGAAAAACTCCTGTTTTGCCAACATCCAAATTACTAAAAGCAGTTTTTTGTTTCAAAGTTACATTTTCAATTGGCTCATCCATGGCCACTGCTTTGGTAGCTACTACTCTAGGATGAGTATACCAATGTAAATTCGAATTAGTAAATGTTTTGATAAGCAATGAGGTAAGTGTACTTCAAATGATCCTTGAATTCGTCCATTCTATATGGTGTTACTTTCACTTCGAAGAACAATTGGAAGCGTACGCGGGGGAAGAGGCGGCTTTCCAAGCTTTCAACCCTCGCAAGAAACAGCAAGGCCTTCAGAGCCTCAATTTGTTGAAAACCAAATGACTTAACCGCTGGTCATCTTGAGGAACAAATATGACCGTCCATTGGCTAACCGGAACCTTTGAGAAATAGGGCCATAATCTATTGTTATAATACAGAGTGGCTGGTGAATATTGCTACATTAAGAAACTCAAATAACTTTCTTTTCAGTGTATGGAATTCGTTTTTCTTTTATTCATATTAAAGCTCATTTAATTTAGATCTAAAAATAATTGAATTTAAGTGCTCTTGTTGATGCATGTGCGGCATCTTATCAAAAAGTTGTTCATTACTGCTTGGAGAGTTGAGACCGGAATAGCCGTAATTGTTGCTCAAAAGGTTTGCTTTAGTTCATTCAAATTTGTCGGTAATGTTTTGTAGACTTCCTGTTTGCAATAAGCCCACAAGAAAAAGTCAGGTGCAGCGACATGGGGTGCCAACGGAATGTTTAGTTTCTGGATAACAGCTTATTGGGAAATTTTCGTCGCAATTCTGTCATAACAGGCTGGGCTATGTGAGGTGTTGCACCGTCTTGCTGAAAACTCACTGAGTTGAAAGGAATTCTCTTTTGGCGTAATTCTGGAAAGAAAAACTCTCTCAACAAGCTCAAGTAACGGTCACCAGTAACAGTAACGGTGTGACCGTTTTATTAAAAGAAGTAGGGTCTCATGGAGTATCTGAGGGTTGGAAGCACTCCATATTCGACAATTTTGATTGATTATGTTGTTTAAGATTTGTCAGACATAAAAAGACAGTTCATCATGTTTTCGTACTCTTCCACCATTTGAAGCAAATTTCAAACGATTCGGCAAGTCTGCTGCATTCAGTTTGTTGCCCATTTGAAGTTTATATGGGAATAAGTTCAAATTACGGTATGGTCAATGGGGGGGGTTTCAGAATTTACTGCAATGACTGCCTGCTTATACCCATTTGAGCAGATAAGTTCCCTGTCAAAACTCTCGGACTGTTTTGTGTGGCAGCAGCTGCAGCAGCGATTGTTTTCTCCATCCGAACTGTAGGGTTTCGATGGTAGGGTCTTCTTTAGACTGTTTCACGTTCGGCAAAATTGTAAACAAGTCTCATTATGGTCCATCTGCTCGGGAGATCGGAGATAAGCGTGCGCCTATTCTCTCTTTAAACTAAAACTACGGACTCGTAATAGCGGCGGACAATCCAAATTCTTGTTTCACTGTACCAGTTCATTTCCAGTCCATTTTCCACAAATTTAAAGATCAATCCACAAAATAAAAAAAAAAAATTGAGTAGGTTAATTAAATAGAAAAAAAGTATTTCAATTTTTTTTTTGTAGCGGCTTTCTTCAGCCGTTCATTCGTCCGTAATGTATGGTGGTTGATGTTAAAATATAAAAATACTTTCAGTGACTTTAGCCTCTAGGCTTTTAAGACTTCAGCTTTCAGCCTTTAAATATCAGAGTTGAGAGTCCTCTCATTTTGTTACCAGACAGTTTGGTCTTTTATCTCCAACTTCTATTCTATTTCACCGCCCTTAAGTGTGCAATTCAAATTGTAACTTTGTATGTGAAATAGTTTGGGATTTTTCAGCCCATAAAATTCTATAACCCAACTTGGTCTCTCAACTCACCATTTTAATTACAGCAAAATCAAAAGCTCGACAAAAAAAAAAACTCTACTTTTTATGAAGGGAATCAGCATACGAGACTAAGAAGACTCTGTCAGTAAGCCACTCACACACCCACACACACACACTCACACGGACTATTAATCCACATCCGAGTTATAATTCAAACTGATTGTATGAACATTTGCAGCTTTTATGTGAACCGTAAAACTTTACTTCCTGACTTTTCATCAACCAAATGCAATCCTCACCTGGACAAAGTTTTTTTTTTTTTCAATTTTTCGTTCTAGCATTGGGAACAATATTTTTGTGTGTGAATAGGTTTTTCCTTTTCTTCTTTTTTGTGTGGTGGTAGTAGTAATTCCAGTTACAGTTATGGACTAGCTGGGGGCTTACAAAAGGCTTATGCAGCAATGCCACAGGGGTGCAGCCAAATGGGGGGGAAATGTGAAATGCAGGCATGCAAATTTAAAATATTTTCCAAAATCGTCCCCCAGGGAAAATGCTGATTTGGAATGAATATTCAAATTTTTGAATTATTGAAATATTGACACTCCGCTGCACCCTTTTCCATGCCCTGTGGTCGGACTCATGTACACGAGCACAGAGAGTTGCCTTTCTGTGTAGTTGTTTCCGTTTCCGTTGGCAACTTTGTCCTCTCAATGAGGGCGATGCATCGTACCGGTACCCCACACCCTCCTTACCGCCACTTAAATATCATTATTATTAACCCTGCCAACTGTGTGGCACTTAACAGGCCGCCAGCTCGTCGGCCCCTGCCTCTCAACTTGAGTGGCCCAGACGCAACGTTGGCAAGGTAAATTATATTTAATGCCTACCTGAGAGCGAAAGTTATGCCTCGTTAAGGACCCACATCCCACTCCTCCCACTGCTCCTCTTTCTGGCCACATCCTCACGTAGTTGTTAAATGCCACGTTTCACTTGAATAATTGAGAGCGATTAGGCCAAAAACTTTTGCATTGATTAAGGTTTAAGTTGGCCAAACATTTGCGCAACTCTCCTTGCCATTGGCTGTCATTGTTTTCCATGGGCAGGTACAGCTTGTCCTGTGCCTGGGTCCCACCTTTGTCATTTGCTATCAGCAAATGTTTAAATATGCATTACGTGTGTTATTCTCGTGTTCAGCAGCACTTGGGGATTACCCTGAGCAGCTTCTGATAGAGTTGGAGTTGCTTTTTAGGAGACGGAGTCGGAGTCGGAGTCAGAGTCGTCGTCGTCTGTGTTTGGCCTTAAAAAATTCAACACTTTTGGGGAAAGCTGAAAATGTTGCAGGGCTTGCACAACATTTTTATGACTTCAACCAGAAGCTTAAATGGCCCCAAAAAGTAGGCTACACTGGGGGCAGTTTCAATGTTGGCAAACTTTAAATTAACTGTCAAGCTTTGTCTGAGCTTGTTGTCTTATTTTGAAATCATAATTGCTTAGTAAAAGACTTAAACTAAGAAAAAACTTAACAAATTCACTGACTGACGCACTGCCTAAACGGTTATCATTACCACTGAAATTTTCCATTTGTGTTGAAATTTCTTAATAATTCCCCAAATTACTTTGAACCAAACGAAATTGTTTTGAGAACCTATGAAATATTGAACGATTTTGACCAGAACCAAAAGAATCTTTAACCCCAGATGGATGAGCCAAAACAAACAAATATCAGTGTCAGCTTGGCCTGGACTAATTACACCTTTCCCCAAAACGGGCCACCTAATGAAGCACAAAAACGTTTGCGTAAATTTCTGAACCCGGACCAGAAATGTGACCAGGCCATATGCAAATACAAATCAAGCTGCAGGCCCATCATCATTATGCCAGGTTTGCCCAAGTCCAAAATATGCAAGCAAAAACTCACAAAGCCTGCATTATCTCAAGCAGAGTAGAGAGAAAAAGGCAAATGTCAAGCGTTTTGCCTGCTGCGTTCGAGGAATTTGCATGCAAAACCAGAAAACAGACCGCCCACTGTTAGTTGCCACGCCCTCGCCATGCATTTGCCAGTTTTGTTTGCTTTTGTGTGCGATTTTGCACAAATGCAAACACTTTGATTTTGGGTTTTGGTCTCTTTTTTTTTTTTTCCTCAGAACAGAAGAAGAGGAGACGTATCTGTGTGTGTGTGTGTGTGTATTATTTATGTTCTACGCTAGAAATCTATTTGCACCGCACCACAAATCTCAGCTCAGCGAACGCAGAGCTACAAAAAAAATGTTTGAAGAGTGCAGAGGGTGAGGTTGAACTGAATGCGGCAGGCAAATCCCTTCCAGCGGCAGGACAACGCATCGCATTCGCATTAAATCGAAGTCGTACTAGCGCACACTAACACACATACACAGACACACATAAACTTTAACCAGTTTGTAGGCTCCGAGCGACGAATATAGAGATGAACGCGTGACTAATCGATTATCTAGCATCCGGATTAATTTTATTTAATAAAAGAACATCCTAAATTTTACTTGATGTGATCTAATGAACCAGATAGTTGGAGTTAATCCACTTGGAGAAAAACTTGATCTGTCTGGAGTCATTACTAAATATAGCTGACTTACAAAAAATCATTTCAGACTTTATTGAACCTTTTTTTCGAAATATGAATTAAAAAGAAAGGGTCTAACTATTATCTATCTTAGGTTTACCTTGCATACCCTATCAAGACCTGCTTCCATATTCTATATGCCAGAATATGCGGTAATTTACTCTCGAATATTGGTCTATTTGGTGACATTCCTGTTTGACGCCACCCGGAAGTTAAGACGACTGAGTCATACATTGAATAACAATTTTTATAAAAATCAGCAGCTCATAAAAGCTTCATTTTGTAATTTGACAGTTCTAAGTTCCTCCCTTCCTTCCCGTTCCTCCGCTACTTTTTTAAAAGGACGCTGCTTCATCGCCGAGCTAAGGGACGAGCACTCGAATAACAGCCCATGGCAGTATACACCGCGGACTTGCCGGTTCAAGACTGTCAAGCCACACTGACAGCCACTTATGCTGATGACACTGCCTTCCTGGCTTACCAGCCCCATAACCATTCGATAGTCCATCACAGTATAATCCTTTTGAAACGGCTTCAGTGTTTGGAAGTTTTGGAACATTGCTGTCTGTCCGGAATAAGTAAGATTATAATCATACCGACCTGGAACTGGTGAATCTGCCTCAGGGACACTGCATATGATATCTAGATTAAAACGGTCTAATACGGGGGTGTCGTGGAAATCTCTAGAGTTGGTTTGCAAATCGGTTGGAAAGTCCGTGGAACCAGGAGTTTACTTCGAGAGGTCCAATTACCAAAACAGTGCGTGCTCCTCTATTACCAAAAGGTACATAGAGTAAATATAAGTTTCGTGCAAAAACCGGTCAAGCATGTCTGTCCGTCCGTATGAACGCACAGATCTCAGAGATGGTAAGAGATAGAGGTTTGACAAGTATGGGACTTATGCTTCTTATACTTGCAGGCAGATCAAGTTTATTTTTAATTTTGGCCACGCCCCCTACCGCCCCCGCAAATTGGAAAAAACGTCATATCTCCCACAGTTTTATAGATAGAAGGTTTGTTCCTTCTGGACACATTTAGTAATTAAGATTATTTATCTCCGCCAAAGGAATGGTAGAGATCGGATGAACGGTTGTCGAGTTATAAGGAAAACAAACAATT
>JAEIFV010001119.1:0-90599 GCA_018904265.1 Lordiphosa collinella | reverse complement strand
GTGCATAAAGTGTGTACAAGGGTAAGCTCCAAATTCTAGAAATCTACTCAAAATAGAACATTTCCATTTATCTAGAACTCTCACCTGCCCTTTAATTGACTACAAAAAATGCTAATATTTTTTGCCTTGTGTACTTTATAATATACACCAGTTCGGTGTCGAACCACTTCACTCAGCATTCTAAAAGCATCAATCCAACTTATTTGGCCTATTTTTATCGTTGAACAGTTCGGAACTTGGGGTGTAATAATGCAAGTGGGCAGTACTAAAAGCCATATTACAGATAACTAATGGCATTTCAAAACACTTTGTATTTAGACGGCATAATCTTAAATGCTCTTTAAAAACCAGTTAAATCATATTTATAATAATAAGGTGTGGCTGGAAAGCAGTGTCAAAACACATACTATTTTTATATTTTCTTGCTCTCTGCTGTTGTGGTCAGCCAGCAATTTAAGTGCATGCAAACCCAAATCCAACAAACTTGTGGAATAGAACGATTGTGTTAGTCGTAAAGGAGATTTCATTATCACATTGTGTTATTAATATGTTTTTTTTTTATTGGTTAAAAAATTTTTTTGTTAATATAGAATTTTGAGTCAAACAAAATATTAAATTTTTTTATATTTTTTAATTTATTTTTTATTGTTATTATCTAAATTTTCTGTCACCTGACAATGGCAACTTTCTTTAGATTGATGTGTGCATTTATTTTAACTTACTTTGTGTAAGTCTGATTATGGGAGGGTTGATTGTGATGATATAAAGTATGTCTTAAATTAGTGTATTGGTTCTGGCTAATGTATGGGGGGTTGCAAGGGTATTTGTCTGTTTGGAAGTTCTCTAGGGAAAATCTTCTTGAGGCGTCGTCTTACTCTGCTTCCGGCTTTTCTTCGTCTACGCAACAGTCTTCTGGCAAGAGTGTTGGGGTGACTTTTCAACCTCTCCACGTATTTGCCAGCCTGTGAACCGCTCTCCAAATGTCTTGTGCACATATACCAGGGCGCTCCCGATAGTTTGCGCAGACACCTGGACTTGAGGACACGAATCTTTGTTAGATGCGATTTTGCAGCTATTCCATACACTTGGATCCCATATCTCCAAGCTGGTGCTATAATTGCCATGTAAATATGCACTTTGTTACGGAGTGAGAGTTTATTCCTACTGGAGAGCAGCCATCCCAATTTCTTAACTCTGCCGTAAATCTTACAAGCGCGTTGATTTGGGTTCTGAATCTAAGGCGCTTGTCCAGATATACTCCCAAGTATTTATGTCCAGGCAAGTGCTGTAATAGCTGCTCATTAAGAAAGACGCCAGGGCACTCATCGCGACGAAGTGTATGGTATATGTTACACTGGCACATTTATCCAGGTTTAGCCCAATGTTCCATCGCCTAGCCCATCAGCTGAAGTGATACAAATATTGCTGAACGACATCGGTGGCATTATAGATGCATGGGTCTCTCGCCATAAAAGCAGTATCGTCAGCAAATGTTGCAATGAGTAAGTCTTGGGGGTCTTCAATGGGTATTGTTCCTCCTGCAGGCATGTCACTAGTGTATAGAGAGTATAGAGTTGGTCCGAGAACACTTCCTTGTGGCACAACAGCGCGTATTACCCTCACACTGGAAACAGCTCCTTCCAAGATTACTGAGAAGGTCCGGTCCGTGAGGAAGCTTTTCACAAGAGAGTAAAGCTGAGGTGGAAGGATGTCTTTTACCTTGTAGAGCAATCCGTCATGCCACACTCTATCAAAAGCCTGTTTAATGTCAAGGTAAACCGCAACCACGTATTCCTTCGCCTGAAATCCGTCGAGAATAAAATTTAGTCACCCTTTTCAGCTGCTCAGGGGTCCCATGTGACTTTCTAAACCCGAACTGAAAGGGAGGTATCCTGCCACACACCTCATCGATTGCCATAATTCGGGCTAGTAGGCACCTCTTGAAAATTTTAGATATTGTGGTTAGGAGACTGATTGGCTTTTGCCAGCTTTATGGATCATAATGATTTGAGCCTTTTTCCACACCTTAGGAAAGTGACCCAGTCGCAATGCCGCGTAGAAAATTAAGACCAGGAAGAGCAACGCTTTTACTGGCAGGGCTTTGATAACCCTATTGTGAAGGCCATCCTCGCCTGGGGCTTTTTATTGTTTAAGTTCTTGATTTGGCCCTGAACCTCTTCCAGAGTAATTGGTGGAACTGGGGGCGTTAGCTGCCCAGGGGTGTTAAGGACATGCTCTACATGTCTCCTGCGGCTTACTGAAGTGGTTTCAAATGGCTTAAATCTATCCTCTAAATTTTCCGCAAATGCTTCCGCCCTTTCCTGTGGAGATTTCGCCCAAGTACCGTCCGCTTTGCGGATTGGGAGTTAAGGGGCAGCCTGCTTCTTGTACCTTCTGGTGAGAGACCAGAGTGCATAATTTGAATACTTTGATGAATAACTAATCAAATTGCATTTATATTATTTAATATTTTATGAGTTCTACAAAGATTGATTTGATTTCGACCTTCAAATTTAAATTTCAAGCTCGAGTCGAACTAGATCGAGCTTGATACAAGTTCGAAAGGCCTGAAAAGCGAAAAGGCTTAGGTCAATCTCGAATACGTACTTGAAAGTCAAATAATCCGTACTTGAGACTGAAGTTAGTAGGGATGTCCCATTTCAAAGCAAAGGTTTGAAACCTACCAATACAGAGTTCTGTGGCAACTAAGAATTGGTTTTCGGTTGAAATGTGGTTGGAAGAGGTTTCTGTGTCACCCCCGTATTTGTCGATATTTATACCCTGTTCCCAATAAAATTGGGAAAAGGGGGATCATGAAGTTGTGCAAAAGTATGTAAAAGGTAGAGGGAAGCATTTGCGACCCTATAAAGTATATATATTCTTGATCAGCATCAACATCAGAGTCGATTAAGCTATGTCCGTCTGTCCGTATGAACGCGTCGATCTCAGAGACTATAAGAGATAGAGACACAAATTTTTGCATGTAGGTAGGTGTATACCCGATTCAAATCGAGTTTGTTTCAGATTAGGAAAATTCCTCCTCCGCCCCCATAAAGCGCAAAAACTGTCAGAGCCACAATTAAGTTAGACCCTCGAGACTTTATGTATATCAAGTAAGGCCCAATATATACCTATTCTGAAAAGATCGGACAAAAAACACTGAAGTTATATACGATTATATTTTCCTTGTAGGAGAGGGGGAGTTTTACATTGTCAGCTACCGCGTGCGCGCGTCCGTGTGTGAGTTTGTCAGAGTGTGTGTGTATTTGAGTGGTGTGTATGTGTATGAAATCACAAGAAGTCAAGGGAACAGGGTATTTTGTAGTCGGGTTACTCGACTACAGCTCCCTTACTTGTTTTATTATGAAAACCTGCAGTTTTTAGTTAAGAAAGAATACTAGATAGCCGATATGTGCTCAGAAACATGCGAATAACATCTGCAAACGGTAAACAACCTCATCTAGGCAACATTTGTCTGACAAAAAAATAAATGGACTATTATAATAAAATCTAAGAAAAAAATTCTTGGATTAATATTGTTGAGCCAGCGGGGGCTAAAGAAAGGAATTTCAATAAAAAGTTGTAAATATCAGATCAGTAACTCGCATTTATCAGCCATCGCGTTACATCTCTGAAAGCATTGAATATAATATACGAGAATCTTCGAGTCGCTATCGGAACTAACAAGTTTATAGAAAATCAGATGGTCCATTCGCGAGTTATTTCAAGTTATGTGAGCAAAATGAGCACAAAGCGGTTTTTGGGCCATATCTTCAGATTTTGGGGGTCCTCGAGGAAAACCGAGTATGAGGAAGTGCTATACGCGACCTGCTCTACAACGTACGCTGGGTAATTTTCCAGGGTTTTTCGCACTGTAGCACGGTGTTATAGGAGATGTACGATGTAATCAGATTCTAAGTCGAATCGTACCGAACGAGTCGTTCGGTTCTTTTCAGACACGAGTTAAATGTGTCACATAAACTTACAATTCTAAACACAATTTGACTGTTGATCGTCTCAGCTCGCTGCCACTGCCTCCTCACTGTCTGGGGTCAACGCTGACCGCAATTTCAGTTTCATCGCTTTATTTATCACCGATCACAGATCAGTCAATCTCGTAGTTAAATGCCTAGCTCCAAAGTGAAACCCCATTGACTTTTGCCTGTTCTGCTGCAGTCAACTGTGGCCGCATTTTCATGGGCGGCATAAAACTGCAATCAAATTTGGGCTATTGTGGTGCGACAGACTTGCCGACTGGCTGACTGAGTGACTAAAAGGGAGGGCGATCAATCAATTGCAACAATGCATTTTGCGCAAACTCCGTTCGTTTTTTTTTTGTGAGTTGGCTAGACCCAAATTGATTTGGCTTTTGGTGCACTTCCATTTGAGTGATGACCTGCCGCATTAGCTTGGAATTGAGGCCTCAGGCCAGTGGAGAGCATTGGGTCAAAGCAGGAAGCAGCCAGATTAAGCTCTAACCGGTTCGACGAAACAAAAACCAATTAAATATGTAAATCCTTTTCTTCTATTTTGCATAAATTCTAGAAAAAAAAAAACGTTTGTACTAAAAACTATTTATAAAAAAAAACTTAAGCTAGTGAACAAATTTCGGTTGCTTATTTTCCAATGGCCGAAGACAATTACCAGCTACCGCCGCCGCCGCCCTGGGACCAGCCACCGCCGCCGCCACCCTGAGACCAGCCACCGCCGCCACCCTGGGACCAGCCACCGCTTTGGGCGCCAGAGTAACCACCGGAGTAGCCACCACCGGAGTGACCCTCGTTGATGACCTTGACAATGATCACCTTCTCAGCGGGAGCTGAGTAGCCGCCGGAGTAGCCACCCGAATGACCGCCAGAATAGCCACCGGAATAGCCGCCACCGCCGCCAGAGTAGCCACCACCACCTCCGCCACCGCCTCCCAGCTTGCCGCCTAGACCGCCACCAAATCCACCGCCAAGACCGCCCAGTTTGCTCTGCAACAGCTGTCCAATTCCACCTCCACCACCACCGCCGCCGCCTCCTCCGAGCAGACCTCCCAACGAAGCCTGACCCACAGCCAGTATGGCGGCCAGGATAACCAAGATGCAGGCAAAGGGTTTCATGTCGATTTCAATTTGTTGCTGCTACTTCTGCTGCTACTCCAAGACAAACGGAAGCGTTGACTAATTCCAACATTGCCGGAGACACGCACATTTATAGCTCCCCTCGAAACAAATCGAACAGAATCCGCGGCAATGTCAGAGATGAAACTAGCCGCTCGTTTGCCCAATTAGAAGCCATTGATAGCCGCTGTCGCTCTTGTTGCGGTACGATAACGATTTCATAATAACCCACATTTCCATGTTGGCTGAATGAACCCGAAGATGTTTGAGCCGGCGGCTCTTTGGCTAGTTGGCTATGCAAATCTTTGCGCATGCGCGGCTAACTTTTTGAGTTTTGGGCTCGTCCACTTGTTTGTTACCCCCCAAAAGCCCAGGCACCGTGGGTCTGTTGATTGAAAAGTGGAACTCGAGGGATTGATAAGCCCACATTTGAAGTAGCTTACGGAAAGCATAACTATTTAAGTAAGAAACGAGAAGACACAGAATATTTTAATGAAATGGTTTGGTATTTGCTGGTATTTTGAAGGCAACTCTTGCCTCAGAGAAGATAGCAAACTTTCCTACTGCATTTCATTATGCGCTCAGTTCAAATAAATTGTCCGTTTCCCCCAGGACGTCTGGTTTTAGGTTGATAAAATAAATAATGAGGACTTGTAACGCAACATTTCCAACTACAGATAATGTTTTTAGCTCTAAGATTTAATGAAAAAGCGATTTTTATACACTTGAAAGGTTTATTATAATTTCGCCCAGAAGTATGGAACGCATACTTAGAAGGAATTACCTTCAACCACATAAAGTATATATATTATTGATCAATATGACGATCTGAGTTGATTGAGCCTTGTCCGTCCGCGTGTCCGTCCGTCCGTCTGTCTGTTTCTACTCGAACTACTCCCTCAGTTTTGAAGCTATTTTGAACAGAGTCATCTTTTAGCTGCGCACTGCACATATGTCGGAACCGCGCTGATCGGATGGTTACTTCTTGTAGCTGCCATAGGAATTTTCTGTTACAAGAGTATTAAAACTTCGGCACAGACGAAGCTAGCTTTGCTTTCTCGTCTATTATATAATCGTTTAACTATTTATTATACCTGCATCTGAGAACTGAATCGGTTTGGGTATTTAGGGGATTGCGAACCGGACCATGAATCAGCCGCCTCATACCATAAGGACATACAATTTACGTTGGAGACAGAAGATAATAACAAACTACCATTTTTAGACTCCGTAGTCCACAGAATAAACAACACACTAAAAGTCAACTGGTATCAAAAACCCACAACCTCAGGACGTATAATAAATTTTCATTTGAAACATCCCAGAAACATAATAATTAATATGGCTAAGAATCTTGCCAAGCGGATACTTGACACGAGCGACCCAATTTTTCACGAAGAGAACTTATTGACAATCAAAAAACTACTAACAATGAATGACTTTTCACAGAACATTATAATGACGATCATCAAAGGAATTGGAAAAGAAAACCACAAGAGCACCAGCGGAACAGACCAAAATGTACAAGTCAGTAACATATATACCACAGTACTGGAAAGACTCGCAAAATCGGACTTATACGACAGAGAACAGATCACAATAGCTCACAAACCAACATTCACTACGGCGGCACTATTCAACAATATGAAAAGTAGGATAACAACGTTGGACAAAAACAATTTAATATACAAAATATGCGCTGGAGACGGGACCAATATATGAGACGACAAAATCAAAACTTACGACTCGACTATCTGGACACAAATCAGATATAAAAAAACGTAATGAGTCCCACACTCAAAAAACAGCGCTAGCAGCCCATTGTGCTGAGAGCGGCCACTCTCCCGACTTTGAGCGACATTATAACAAGCGCTTCACTCTTGAGATGCTTCACATCATAAACACACCAACAAATATCAGGCTTAACTACAAAACGGACAGAGAACTGTGCACAAATAGACATTTACTTGACCAACACAAACACTAGAATAAGTCAGTTTCAAATCAAACTCCGTGGCGAGCAGTTGCACTTGTCCCGTATAAATGTATGTATAGGTTTTTAATTTTGTTAAAATAATTTAATGGAAAAGCTTGTAAAATATTTGTTTAATTGTTGTTTGTTAGCCCCCAGAAGACGGACCCCAATGTGGGCTCGAAATATATTGGGAAAAATATAAAACAAAAAGGCCGTTTTATTTTCGGATGAGACGAATGATCTCGAGCCAGCCCAACCAAACCTTTAGATTTTTGTTTAAGCTTTATAATATAAGCCCATTTAATTCTCCGTTGAACAAATGTTGTCCCAATGAATTTGGTTGCCGTTTGACGAAGTCATTCCCGTTTTTCTGAGTACACATCGACAATCTAGTATTTTATTTTGAGTATGCTTACATTTATTTATTTATTTATTTGAAAAAAAATTGATACACAATTACAAATTGTGTCCAATTGGAAAGCCATAGCAACTTGGGCCTTAGGCTAAGTGTGTGCTTACATATTAGAATGTGTTTTAACATAAATGCCCCTAAAAGCATTATATGCTTTGTTTGGTGGCAAATTTAAATAATTGTTGACAAATACCTACAAAGTAAATTTACATTTAGGCTTATGTTGCACAATTTCTGGACCAAGACTAGCATTCTACGAATGGAATGGAATTAAGCAATTGTGACTATTTCTATACTCTGTACCAAAGGTATGAAATGGGTAGGAAATGGTTCCAAGTCCGCAAAATTCACAAAATTATACCGTTCATCCTAATGCGATGAAACTTTTGGGAATATTTTGACGCTTGCCCGGGGAGATTTCTAAGTTGAACAAATGTGCGGAAGATGATCCATAATCCGCGAAATTTGCCAAATCATCATATGAGTATTTATGGATGTGGGATTTTGATTAATTAATGAAGCAGAATAATGCAGAACTCGCACAAAAATTATTTTTATGTTCTATTTTAATATATTTTTTTTATTAAATTGAATTGAAAACAAATTATTATTTCTAATTTTTTATGCCTTCTAAAAATCTTCAGAATTATTGCAATGACCCCTAATTGAACTTTTTTTAAAAAAGGTGTGGCAAAAGGACATTTCTATATGCTTCAGTCCCTGCTGCTTAGATTGACCCATAACTATAATGTATGTTTGGGAGACCAAGCACTCAATGGCACATAAATTCCTCTCGGCTACTAGTGTTCTTCGGTGGGTCTGGAACGCCACCTGCGAACTTTTATTCTATGGCTCTGTGATTCCGGGACATCGAAGGGCTTGACCAATGCGGACCCAGCGGTACCGGGAACAGCGGCCCTAGGCTGTTCCGTCGGGTTGGCGGGGGGGTGGCTGTTCGTTGATGCACACGCGGGTAGAGTCTCTTTTTGAGGCTCGTAAGTGCGTTGAATTACTTACGGTGCTGGGCCGAGATTATTGCAGAGGTTCTTAGATTGACCTCGCCCCCACCGGGTGGAAAAGTTTTACCCGACCAGTGTGCTTTTCAAATCACCCGGGGACTGCTACGTCTGTGTCGGAGAGCGCGTTGCAGAGGGCATTTTGGAGTGGCACCGGCTGCTGTCCTTCAGTGCTACCCAGGCAGCCTTGCATTCCATCGCTTGAAACATATATAACTATTTAATTATAAATAATTTTTCAATATGTAGCGGATGATTTACCGCTTTTTAAGCTTCCCACTGATCCTTCGTGTTAAAAAAATTGTTAAACTGAGCCTGTTCCGATACCAAAAGTTCTGTTGGGTTCAAAAATAGTTATAGATATTCTGAAACCTTTTATGTTTTTTTGTTAAAAATACTAAATAAACATTTACAAATGATAATTATAGACTTTGTTTTTCACACCATTGATTTCAAAGCTTCTTGAATAATGCACAAAAGCACGAAGCTAAATACACATTAGTAATTTTATTCATAGACTACAAAGCTTAATTTGGGTTGGGGTTTCGCGTTGGCCTTTGTAGAGTTCACTTACAGAAGGAGATGAAGTAGAAAGTTATATGAGATTCAAATGTGTTGAAGATCTGAACATCTTATCAATTTTAACAGCTTGAAGTACCATCGACTGAGGAGTTAGTTGATTGGGCTGTCTGATATGAAATTCGGATTATTGTTTTGCTTTCTAGTAAAATGGGGAAAAACTTTCACCGAACCAAGGTTAGAACCAAATCTTCTTTTTAAAACTTTCATATGAGGAGCTAAAACGTTATTTGCCTTTTCGATTTAGAGGGTTATAAACGAACCTAAAATAATTAGAAGAAGGAAAACTGATATACTATCAGGGTCCAGGATCGTTGGCGGATCCTTTATTTTTAATTTTTATTATAAAAATTATAACTTATTTTTGATTTAAAAAAATTACAATATAATAATAAATCATTTTTATTTAAAAATCAACGTGCTGTAATTAAAAAAAATAAAAATTCAATTTTCGAAAAGAGTTATTTTCATTTTATTATAAAAATGATAAAAAAAGAAGTAAACGAACCGGGTGGAGTATCAAAATGAAAACACGGGGGACGTACTCGACGCGCCTGAAAGGACCAACAAGGATCCTGGTTACTCGTGGCAAATTTAAACGGGGCAAGCAAAAGGACTCAAGACTTGTAGATATTACAGTTGGCGCATGTGAAAGCGAATGCCCAGTGCAGACTTGGATTCCAATCGCTTGTCGCCTTTACAAAGATACATATTAAGTTAACTGCCGGATTTAAAGAGGCTGGAGTGGGGTTAGGTAGCCGCCTAAGTCTGGGTGTTGGTTCGACCCAGTTAAAATTTTTTTGTTTTTCTTTCGGCGTCAGCGGGAAACGAAAAATGTACATAGACTGGCGGAAGGTCTCTCACTGCACCGAGGAGCGGGGAATATTGGCGTATAACAAAAGGATTTGTTTTTAATAGTCTGTTATAGCTACACCCAAATGGATACTAATAGTTGTCGACCGATCGTTCCTGTAACTGGCCGTCCGCACTGGGTACGGTCGTCACGTGCGTCCTTGTCACAGCGCCGCCAATTGATCCAGGAGAACTTAATAAGCAACTCCAGGGTCGGCATTTCTGGGAGGGCGGGTACGTTTGAGGGTTTGGTAACGTCTAGCATGCTGTTCGGAGTAGGGGTTGGTTCGAACCGAATTGCATCCCTGCTATAACTAGACGAATATTAGAAAAAATTACAGCTTCATGGGGTAGAGGGATGGGGGGGGGGGTGGTGTGTCCCGAGTCCTTTATATATAAAGTCACTTCGAAACATACCCCGGTTGCTGCGCCGATTGTTAATTTTTTGCTCTACATGAAGTTAAACCATAAGGGTGCCTCCAGGACTGCGATGTTCTCGAAGGTATTGACACAATGTTTTTCAATTTTGGTAATACCCCCCGGTTCTTTCATTCAATTTTTATTTTCAATTTTATATAAAAAGTTTTCGTTTTAAAAAATGAAAATAATTTATTAATAAATTAAAGATTTGAATACATTTTCGTTATTTATTTGGGTTTATTTCCTTAAACTTGGTACCACTCTTCTCTTTTGTTACTGCGCTTTATGGTCTCCGCAAATCCTCCTGGCCAACTGCATCAAAACGCTTTCTAATGATGAGGTCTCAAATAAATAGCATTGCCTTCACCCAATTTTTTCTTTATTACCGTCAAAATGCCCAAAAACACAACTCAAAACCCTTTCATTCTCCGACCACTGTGCCAAATGTTTAGCCACTGTCCGGTTTTGTGCTGAAAGCCAAACAAATTAGCAGCATTTAATCATGGAAAACGGCACCAACAATGGATCACTATCAATATGACAATATCAATGTTTTGTCAGCCAAAAGCGACTAGACTTCAACACACTTGAGCATCAGCAGCTGACGATTTTATCCGCCTAATTGATGAACAGTTTAAGCTTGAGCGGTTTAGTTTCAAGGCCCCCACAGCGGGAAGCTGTTACACACACACAACTAGGTCTAGAACCTGGAACTATACCACATCATTGCTTATTAATATGTTGTACCTATCTACCTACTTAGAACTTTGTGGGCAACCGGTTTCCATACGACAGCTTAGTGTGTATTTTTGGCACATATTTGCATAGCAGACAGGGCGGATATAGTTTTAGTAGTTTGAGAAGAGAGAAGAGAGTGGGTACAAATACTTGAGAAATGTAGAAATTGGCAACACACCTCCGTATGGGGTTCAATGCACTTTGCCATCCAAACTAAAGACCAACAAAAAACGAAACAAATAACCAATGCCAAATACGCACGTGTTGGATAGTTTTTATATACTCGATTTTGTGTTTCTCATGCATATTTATTGATCTGTATAACATATAAAAGTAGATGGGCAGAGCTGTGTGTGTGTGTGTGTGGGGGAAGCCTCTTATATTAAAAGAAGAAGGAAATGTTTGTAAGCTTCATAAATATATCCATTTTTTATGGCGAGGGATTAACTTTGAGATATGTTTATCAAAGTTCAATACATTTCCAAGTTCCATCTGCGTCCGTCTCTAGAAAGCTGTTCTTAATGTGAGGCCATTACGACAAACATTGGATAGATTAACTGAAATGGCTCTGCTTGGGTACAACATTACAAAGTGAATCTGTTTCCCATCAGCATTTTGCACTGCCTTCAGATTGAAGGTTTCCATTAAGAAAAATTATCATAGTTAATTGCAAGTTATGTGAAATTACCAGTGCAGTAAAAAATGAATCCAAACAAAAAGTGAATGCAAGGGTGCTGTCTATGTGTGTTCTTTGTTTTTTTTTTTTTTTTTGGAGAATCATAGAGAACTGGCTGCATTTTGCCAACTGCAAATTAAGCAAAATTGATGACACTCATAAATAAGTAAGTAATAATTATACTTACGAGTGGCGTTAATTACGAATTGGCAGCAAATGTTGCTAAGAACGAATCCGATTTGCATAAAAAAACACCTTACCATTTCCATATAAGCATACACATGTCTAATTGATGGCACATAAATTCAAGTGAATTATAGTTCATTCCATACCCATACACCCGAGTTGGCCGCTCCATGCAACCGCAATTAAGCAAAGATCGAACAATCAATCAATCAAAACTCAAAACAAAACTCAGTTGACCAAGTTGTACTAATATTTGGTCGCTCGAATCTTGCGTAATCAGAATTTGTACAACCAATTTTCTCTGGCCAAGGTTCAGGCTTGGCAAAGCGACACTCGAGACTCGAGACTCGTTGACGCCGCTTCAAGACAAAGACAAACAAAAGCCCGCAACGGAAGTGACCAAATCATCAAACAAACAACAAAAGCTGACAAGCATCGAGTCAAGGACTCGCACTGAAACTGTTTCCCCATTCCCCTTCTGGCTGTCCTTAAGTGTCAGTCACACTTTTACTTCCTTCTTGGTGTCTTCTTTCGGGTTCGGGTTCGGCTTTCGCTTTTAACAGCTAAAGATGACATTGAACTTCATTAACCCTGCACAAGGGCGAAGGGGCAGGTGGTTGAGGAAAAAAAAAGCAAACAAGTTTTTGGAGCGACAGCGCCCTCTACAGTTCAAGCTACCAAATGCCAAAGCTTTGCAGACGGAAGACTTGGGCAACGAACTTGAATTCGTTAAAGCTTGGCAAACAAAAGACTTAGGCAACGAACTTGAATTTAACCAACATGTTGCCTTCACTCTGCTGCTGCATGATGAGAAAAACAGTTGGCACGCGTTTTACACAACTCTTATCCTCAATTTGAAAGAAATAAATATTCTCAAAAGTGCTGTTAGAAGCAAGGCTACAAACCCAACCCCATGAGAACCGATTCGGCTGGGGTATTTTGTGGGCTCGCGAAACGGACCATGAACCAGGCGTCTTATATTTTTGACTCCTCGAACCTGAGCCACTTTTCTCGAAAAAATGAGATTCGGTTCAAAAATTTAAAAAAAATTTTTAATGATACATCCAGGGATGTTGGAAATCTCTGGAGGTTCTAGGATAATCGATTGCAAATGACAAGATAAAGTATGATTTCTAGATAATACGGAACGAAACCATTTAAATAACATATACATGGCTTTGAACAGGCAGTATAGACGACGAGATTCAAGTTACACACCGGCGATAAAAGATGTCCACGTCCAGCAAACGAGTCTATATCTGACTGCTAACATTCAAGAAGCTCTCCAATCCTACAATATTTCTCATTTTTTTTCCCATGCAGAGGATATTATAAAATTGTCCGAATTATATGATTTCACTAAATTTCGTCGAAATCGGACACCTATATAATATAGCTGTCATAGAAAACTAAAGTCTGAAAAGTAGTCTTAGTTAAGCTAGGTACGGAGATACCTGCGAAATGGTCTCGAAATCGAAAATTCCATACAAAAAAAATTATTTCGTACGAATTTCGTAGGTTGTCATTTCGAAAGTGTGTATGGAGTTGACGTGCGAAATATCATATCGATAGCACAGCGTTGCCACCCGATGCACAGCGTGTCAAGCAATCGTCTATCGATGATTGTTGATTTCGAAGGTTTGAATTATACCTAAACCATATTTTTCGTAATCAACTGTCAGTGTTTGCGCAGCACACTGTGCGGCGCCCGACAAGGAAAACAAGTGCCTTACAATGAGTGCAAAAACCACCAAAAAGCATAACAAGAGGATGAGCCACTTCTCAAAAGAGGAGAAGGTGGCCTTTATCAAATTAGTTAAAGAGAAACCTGTGCTTTGGTGGCTGATCTATAAGCACCATTTTGATAGCGGCTTGACACACGAAGCATCTGGGAGGGTATAGGTTCTGCCCTCGGAAAGGAAGGTAGATATAATAATTACTCAAAAGAGTCTGTAGTACATCCGATATTGCATATGCATTTCCTTTAATCATACAATAAGATTCCATCGAACTTCATTACATCTAGATAAGCTGCATTAACGCTTAGCCGGAAGAAATACACAATTCTTTGTTTGGGTATAGTTGTTCTGCAAATAAATGCGACGTATCTCCACTGGTTTGTCATTCGGTTTAGTCGACTCCTTTCCATCATCAGGTATTTGCTCGAAAGTTTGAACTCCAGTTTCCTTAGTCTCAATTTTAATCTGTTTAGTGGACTCCATCTCGAAAGTTCCATTGTCCACTTGAACTCCAATTTCCTTTGACTTAATTTTTTTCTGCTTAACTTTCCTTGACTTAGTTTTATTCTGTTTGGAGGACTTCTTTTTTCCAACTTGAACACCAATTTCCTTGGTCTTACTTTCGCACAATTGTTTCTTAGGCTTTTCTTTAGCCAGCAAGTCCGTACCTGTACCCTCTTGTTTATTATAGTCGGTCACATTACACGGATCCAGTGCCGCATTCTCATTATCAGTGGCTACAGTATCCTCTAGGCCTTCTTTGCGGATCTTTTCTGCACTTCCCTTCTTCGATATGGTATGCAGTTTATAACTCCCATCCGGTTGGAACACAAACAAAACAACCTCAAGCAGATCGTCATCTTTTTTTATCATTTCCATCACCAGAGAAAATTTTGGCATAGCTCAGTGACCCAAGTAATCATTTTGTTTGTGTATTTCGAGGCTTCTTTTTGATATCGCAACTTCGACTCCTCCTTCTGTTCCTTAAGCATTTTTTCAAGCGTAAGCTGCAAACGCTTCGCATCCAATAACGTTGGCATTGCCAATTTGGATCTAAATAAAACCGAAGTAAACAATTTTAACACACAGGTGGAGGCCCTTTCAGGCAGAGGAAAAAGAATGTAAAAAGATTACTCACCTTTTGGTCGTGTTTCTGGTCATGTGTTTGCTAACCACCGGATTCATCAGGCTGTCTATATCTTCTAGCATATCAATGTGCAGATCATTACCTACAATCTCCAGAAGCTTCCCAGCAAAGATCTCACTGCGTTCTACTTTTCTTGGCTTCATGGACTTGCCCAGCTTTCTATTGTTAAGTTTCATTGTGAGTCCCAAATAAAGTATTTTTGTGAATAAAAATATATTCCAAAAGCGTACAAAAGTTAGAGACTTGTTACCCGTACAGTTTTTAGTTAATAATGAATGTTTGATATGGTTTTGGGCTTGGCAGGAAGCCACTGGGTACTGAGATAAATAAATTTTGACAAATTTAAGACTACTACCAACATAAGGAACTGGAAATCGCCCATTAAGGCCTGCTATTTATTTTGAGTTTGTGGAACCCAAGTAAAATATTTTGGCCAAGTTTGAATTTAAATAAATTTAAACAAAATAACGTTAAACCAACATCGGTCTTCCATTGTAGATTTAATTTCAGTATTGCAGTAATTCAGTAATTTCAAGGGTTATTGTTGATTGATGACATCACACCTCGACATCAGCCACGTTGGTCTCACAATACGTTTTGAATTATTGGGCCGATGGCCGGGCAAGACACTGCAGTGTGGCCCGAAAAGAAATAAGACTCAATGGATAAATAAAGTCTGTTATATTTGAGTACAAGATTAGAACAAGAGCTCAGCAGCCGGGTCAGTACCTTGGCAATTGAAGCTGCTGCAATAAGGTAGAATGAAACTATTACAAAACAGAAACCGCTATTATTAATTTAATTAAATTAAATCTTATACTATTTATATATATTGAAAATGTGGGAGGATGGATTTTCTCGTAAGCGGCTGACTGCACTGTAGCGGGTAGTGCTCTTGGGGAGTGTAGGATGTGCAGGTGCGCTTAATAAGACTTGAGGTTAGGATTGGGGTAGGTTTTCCCTAGCGAGTTAAAAACGCGTGCACTTTCAATGACTAACTTTAATAAGAGAGTATACACATATATATGGACTTATAATCTATCGAGCTCTTTTTTATCGCCCAGTCGCAATTGATAATTTATTTACTTAAGAACTAAACTTAACTCGATTTGCATGGATCTAGGAACGTAGGGAACGGAACACAAACATCCCGCCCTGCAATATATTTCGGAATTCAGGTCCATCTACGTTCATACTTCATGTTAACTCTAATGTAGGAATCTGAATTTGGACGGTCAGATTCGGATGGAACCGTACAGGATCCTCTCGGTATAGGGTGGACGCCTCGGCAGACTTGGCAGTGGTAGGATTAAATACCTCGAGTACGTCTGCGCTCATTGGCCGTCTTGGAACTACCGAGAGATCTATGGAAACACAAAAAAAAATGGATCGAATAAGGAGTTTCTTTTGGTACTTAGTTGGATTTATAGCCGGGAGGTTAGTTGGACATAACAGAATTGGATTTCGGGTTCCTTCGGAAGTAGGACTACCTTGACTATTGGGCGTTTGACCAGGCCGCGAGAAGTATACAGGTCAACCACACGGACCTTACCATCAGAACCCGGATAAGTCTTATGCACTCGAGCCAAACGCCATTCGTGGGAGGGGAGGTTGTCTTCCTTGACAATTACTAGATCCCCAACCTCTAGGTCTCTAGTGGGATATTGCCATTTATTCCTCTTGTGAAGTTCTCTCAAGTATTCCTCCTGCCAGTGTGAGGAGAACTGCTGGTTCAGGGCCTTGAGATGTTGCCACCGAATTAGGATAGATGCTACCGACAGTAAGGGACCCCCGATCAAGAAGTGTCCGGGACTTAGGGCTATACACTATCTGGCGTTTGCTTTGTTCTCCACCCCAAACTTTCCACGAAGTCTTTTGGTGCAAATACGCTGCACATTTGTCAAAACCGGCCGGATCGGATGACTATAGCACATAGCTGTCATAGGAACGATCAGTCGAAAAACTTGTTTTAGTGAGAAAAACTATTTTGTTTTCAATGAAAACGCCTCCAAACTTCGTATTTCTTAGTTAACTATGCTTTTTTATGATTCCACCAAATTTGGTCGAAATCGGATGTCTATTTAGTATAGCTGACATAGAAAAGTAGAGTCAGGAAAGTAGTCTTAGTTAGAAAATCTGTTTGGTTTTCAATGGAAATGTCCTCAAAATTGGCATGTATTTGTTTAATATGGTCCCACACGATTTTACAGAGTTTGGTCAAAGTCGGATGACTATAGCATATAGCTGCCATAGGAACGATCGGTCGAAAAACTAGTTCTTGTGAGAAAAACTTTTTTGGTTTTTAATGGAAACGTCCCTTCGTTGGCATATATTTATTTTATATACTTTTACAGAATTCGTGACTATAGTATAGCTACAGTACTAACAGGATCGGTCGAAAAGAAGTTCTAGGGAGAAAAAACTTTTTTGTTTTTATTGGGATCGCCACCAAATTTCGAAATTAACAGTTTGTTATGCTTTTCCATGGTTGCACTAAGTTTGGTATAAATCGGACATAGGCCCCATAAAAAGTAAGGTCCAAAAAGTAGTCTTATTTAGAAAAAACAAACTGCAAGGGTATACAAAACTTCTCGAAGTTAACTTTCCTCTATTTTTTTCGTTGCGGGATACAAAATGGTTTACTGTAAACACTTTACGCTTGTCAGCGTACATTTCGTACAATTTTACAACGCGATCACGAAAACGTTCTTGCTCGGACGGCATGAAGGCGACTACTTGTCAATATTTTTGTCAGGGGGGCATGAAAACGTGTTGACAGGAGAACAAAGAAAAAGAAATGTCATCATGTCAGCTAAGGGCATATTTTTAGTTGTAAGAATAAATCGGCTCAAAAGTGATTCAGAGCCTTAGTACTTGAGATTTGAATATACAGGCTGCGAACTATTTATTTGAACCCAGTTTCAAAGTGAAATTCAGTACAGAGTAAAAATTAGAGAAAGAACACTAATGCAACATTTCACAACAAGCTCAAGCAAATCATCATCTTGCTCCATAATTTCCATCACATGAGCAAAGCTTCGACATATCTCAGTGATCCAAGTAATCATTTTGCTTGTGTATTTCGAGGCTATTTTTTGATATCGCAACTTCGACTCCTCCTTCTGTTCCTTAAGCAATTTTTCAAGCGTAAGCTGCAAACGCTTCGCATCCAATAACGCTGGCATTGCCAATTTGGATCTAAATAAAACCGAAGTAAACAATTTTAACACACAGGTGGAGGCCCTTTCAGGCAGAGGAAAAAGAATGTAAAAAGATTACTCACCTTTTGGTCGTATTTCTGGTCATGTGTTTGCTAACCACCGGATTCATCAGGCAGTCTATATCTTCTAGCATATCAATGTGTAGATCATTACCTACAATCTGCAGAAGCTTCAAAGCGTAGATCTCACTGCGTTCTACTTTTCTTGGCTTCATGGATTTGCCCAACTTTCTATTGGAATGCTTCATTGTGAAATAAAGTAGTTTTGTGAATAAAAATATATTCCAAAGGTGTACAAAAGTTAGAGACTTGTTACCCGTACAGTTTTTAGTTAATAATGAATGTTTGATATGGTTTTGGGCTTGACAGGAAGCCACTGGGTACTGAGATAAATATATTTTGACAAATTTAAAACTAAATATTAGAAGCGACGTTTGCATGGGTTGTTGTTGCTGGTTCAACTTCGTAAAAACGCTCGGCTCTCTCTGCTCCATGCTGCACGCATGCCTTTAGAAGGGACGTTTGCATCCTATGCTGATTTTATGCCTTCCAACATACGGCATAAAAAGAACATGTCTAGAAAAACCGAAAGGTCGTCAATTGTTCGGGCCTCATTTCGCATTTTGGTTTCCAACAGCACGCATGCTGCATGCGTGCTATTAGAAGGGACGTTTGCATGTTGTGCCGAATTCTTCGCTGCTAACCTACTGCCAAAAAGAACGTGCATCAGTTTTTTATACAGATTATATGCCTTCTATCATACAGCAAAAGTTGGTAGTGCATTCTTCCTAGTAAAAGGAAGTGTGCCAGAAAGTACTCATTTGGGAATCCGACTGGGAGCACAAGTACGCAAACATACGCACTTGCTTGTTCGTTGTGTTTACTCACACAAGTAAGCGCATTTTATTATTAGATTTTTACGCTCTCAACTCAACAACAGCCACCAGAAAGAATAGCTGCGTATTGCAAAACCATTGTATGGCCATTCGGCATCTTAGAGATTATATTTGTCTTTGGTTTGACTCTGCCACAACTGGCAATCAATTAACTTTTTCAAATAGACAAAAGTTATTGGAAATAAACTTTGCTTACTTTAAAGCGCAAAAAATCATGATTTTTTTTTTTATTTTTGATTTTGTCGTGTTACTTACTTTCTCTTATCTCTTTTTCTTTCTCTATCATTTTTATTATCCCATTGGGAAATTCTATTGGGAATAAGCAGACTCGAATTTCAGCTGCCTGTTTTATATTGAGTGTCCACGGAATAAAAACTTGGGTTTTTTTTTTTAAATAGTTTTTATTGAAGCATGCTTCGCATTTATTTGAACGCTTTCATGCTGAAAGAACTCAATAACAAATCAAATTAAATAAGGCCACCTTGAGGTGCTCGTCCAAATATCCACAAATCCGCTGGGTGGATTCTGTTCAGCCTACGCCGACGAATGGGCCTTGCTAGAATTGTGGCAAGTCGATTATTGTAAGAAACTAACCGCTCCCTGTATCGATTTGAATATTTCTCAATGGTTTCGCATAAAGTGGGAATGCCTAAGTCCCGGAATATGGTGGTATTCCATTCGTCGAAGAGCCTTACTTACACAAACCTCAACTCTCTTAATGGTGGTGGTGCAGGCCGTTCCCCAACATGTAATACCCCAGTTAAGAGTAGGGAGGACTATGGTCTTACAAAAGCCTGACTTTAGCTTTAAGGGAAAGGCCACTCTCTGGCCGAAGTAACCAGTCCAACTTCCGGAGTTTTAAACGGGCAGAGCCACACACCCGGTTAACGTGGGGTCTCCAAGTGAGCCTCCTGTCCAGTATAACACCTAGATACGTTATGGTGTGCTTATGGGCAATTCGAGCTCCGTCCAAAGTGAGTCGAGAAGTATTGCCCCTACGAAGTGTAAAAGTAGCATGCTGCGTCTTCTCCACATTAACACCTATATTCCATCGTGAGGCCCAACATTCAAATTCGTCGAGAAATTCCTGAGCTGTTGCTTAAAGCCAAAAGGACAATGTCATCGGCATAGGTGGCGGTAAGTGAACCTTTGATATCAAGATATGGAAGAGCAGCAGTATACACTGTGTACAAAACAGGGCCAAGAACACTTCCTTGCGGGACACCAGCTCGAATAGGACGTAACAAGGATCGCGCTTCACGCACTTCAACAGAGAAAGCTCTGTCCGTCAAAAAAGAATCAATAAGTCTCCACAAACACTCCGGGAGTATCGGCTTCAAATTATACATCAACATACCGCTGAACACTATTTCTTTTTCTCAAAGGCAAAATATGATTAACTACTCTAGAACCTGTTCTACCGCACTGGGTGGAAACAAACTGGTTATGTCTTGGGGGTCTTCATTCAAAACCCTTTTCGTTTTTAGAATATGATTTGAACACGCTAAGAAAATTGAAAACTGTTTTTTATTGTATTACAAAAGGTGACGGTAAATAAAAAATTTTTTTGCCTCGATACGAGGGCTGTTCAAAAAGAAGCGACTTCACTGTTAAAAGGTGTCGTCACGGCGGCCACGATTCCGGTCTCCGGAGCGTCCGAAATGAAAAAAACGGGTAACAGTATAGATGTAATTCTGGACCCAAAAAAAAAAATGAGATTTTTGACAAAATGGCGGCCATTCAAAAAAATTCAATTGGTTTTTTTGTAGTTTAGTGTAAAAAAAATAGTAAAAAATTTTTAAAAATTATGGTCGAGGTTCAGAGAATGGTGACAATTGTCGATTCCACTTTGTTCATGAAAATCGGTTCTTGAACTGGAGATATCGCGCCAGTCGAAAAACGTGGTTCGGATAAACGGCAGGCGGGGGAATTTAGGTCACATGGGTAAGGACATATCTCCTAAACTAAGAGTTTTCGAAAATCCTTTGGGGGATATTTTTGAAATCCAAGCTAATAAATCAAAAAAAAGTCGAAAAAAGTTGCCAAGAGAAGACCCCCTTAAAAGAGTCAATTGTCAAAAGCCTTGCTTGAAGAAGTCGCTCAAAAATCTTAAAGAAGGTAGGCAGAAGGCTAATAGGGCGATAAGAGTCTACATTATGTGGGTCCTTGTCCTTTTTCGGTACCATGACCACCAAGGCACGTTTCCAAGGGCTTGGAAAATGACCAACTTCCAAGACAGCGTTAAACAGCCGACATAACAAGGAAATTGCCTCATTAGGGAGAGATTTGACTACCTTTCCGTCAACAGCATCCAATTCAGGGGCTTTGCAAGGCTTTAATCGGTTTATCTGTTCTTTGATCTCTTTCTCATTAATCGGACGGATAGTACATGGTGGACCAAATCGCGATATGGTGATCTGCTCTTCGTGGCTGGTAGCAAAATCAAAGGGCGTAAATCTATTCTCCAGATCACGAGCAAAAGCATCCACAATAGCGTTATCAGAATGAACCCAAGTGAAAAAACTTGGGAATTACAAGTGGTGAATACTTTTAGGCAATTCAATATAAGTAGTATTTTAGTCGTTTAGCAACCAGCGTGTGCAATAGTGCAACTGGTTGAGACGGCAGTCGAATCGTGTCGTTAGTAAAAATTTATTAGAATTTATATAACTCGTAGATATTCTGAACTTTCTCAAAACGTTAGGTCGCATGTTACAACAAACAAGGTACGGCGGAGAGTTTTTTTTTAGTATTGAGCTTTTGCTTTTGCACCAAGACAACGCAAAGTACTTTGCTGAGGGCGCAAACTGGGAGCGCCGTGCCTTGCTTGCTATACCATCTTTAGGAAGATAAGAAGAGAGGCTCAGAACAGACTATTTCCCAGAAGTAATGCTTTTTTATCGCTCAGAAGCTATCATTTAATGTCTCATTTGTTCCCGTAGAGTGATGAGAATACCTACTGGGAGTATCTTCCGCGATAAAAATATGTTTGCTGGGAAAAACGTTTGAATTAAAGTTTTGTGTGCTTTTAAATATGAAGCCAGCTTTGAAAGCCACTTAAAGCTTTTAAAAAGTTTCATATTCAAAGCTGCAAAAGCTGTTATCAAAAGCTTTGCCCGCCAATTCAAAAGACTAAAGCAACGAACTTGTGTTGTGAGGCAGTAAATGTTTTATTATCTTGTCCTAGTCCAAAATCAATTCCATTTATAATTTGTGGTAACTTCTAATCGTTCCACCAGCCGGCACCACCTCGAGAGCCACCACCGCCAGCACCATAAGAGCCGCCACCGCCAGCACCATAAGAACCGCCACCGCCAGCACCATAAGAACCGCCACCGCCAGCATGACCACCAGCTCCGGAGCCATGGTTCACAGTGTAGTCAAACTGGGCGGGATTGCCCCAGGCATTGCCACCAGCTCCTCCAGCTCCACCCTGCCAGCCGCCAGCACCACCGCGTCCACCACCTCCCTGCTGTCCTTGCCAGCCACCAGCTCCACCAGCACCGCCAGCTCCTCCCTGCCAGCCTCCAGCACCGCCAGCTCCTCCCTGCCAGCCGCCAGCACCGCCGCGTCCACCACCTCCCTGCTGGCCTTGCCAGCCAGATCGTCCAGCTCCTGCTCCATAGCCGCCACCACCAGCACCGCCACCAGCTTGTCCACCGATATGCACCTTAGTATTGCCCTGCGACTGCGATACATGCGAGATAAGACCCGCTCCAATGGCTGGACCGCCACCACCACGTCCTCCACCCGGTAGATAGCCACCACCGCCACCGCCGCCAGCACCGCCGCGGAGTCCTCCAGCCTGTACCAGAGCCAGCGTAGCCAATAAGCAGACAAAGACCTGCAGAAGGAGAAAGAATTGAATCAAGTTGAGTTCTCTGCCCACGCTGGGGATCTGTACCTTCATGTTTTCCAATTGTTTGTGATGCCTTCCCCTAGCCAAACTTGGCCATTTATAGTCCAAGTCCAGTGGATCGATGGATTCTGCTAATGATCTAAACTGAAAATCAATTTGCCTGGCTCCATAATTAGATTCTCTCACATTTCCGATATGAACTCATCTTTGGTTATTTAGTTTGGCTTTGTTTTGCTTTGGTTTTGCTTTTGTTTTTCCCTTGGCTTTAATTAAAAAAACTAACACCAAAAAAAAAGACTTGAACAATTAATCGTAAAGCGGCAATTAGTTGGTGATTTCGGCTTCGGTTTCGGTTTCCTCTGATTTGCCTTCGAGCGCTTCAAACATTTTTGCATCATCGCTTAAAAAGCAAAGCAAGTGGACGCCGTGCGTCCAGTTGACAGGCGGAATGGCAAGCCAAACATTTGAAAACTGGCGCGTGGGCCGAACTGACGGCAATTGTGGGCATTGTTTTCCTTGTTTTTTTTTTTTTTTATTATTTTTTTCCGTTGGTTAAAAGTGAATTTTATGCTAAAAGTCTTAACACAATTTGTAAAACAAAATGCGCACATCATCATGTGTTGCCTTTCGGAACAGACTCGTGCTTGTTATGCTTGGATACCAACATATTACGTGTATCTGGATGTGGGAAGCCAAAAGTCAAAATAATACTTAGTTTTGGGCATTGAGCGTATTTCGTTTACTCGCTGCTGTCAACTAACTACCAACTGTAAATGAAGGATTGTCAAATTTTAAGCAAGCTGCTGTGCTTAGTTTGTGCTCGAAAGCCATCGTGCCATGGTGCTTGAAAGGATCGTCAAAGAGTTCCGACACCAAGGAAAGCTTTATAACCAAAAAAAAAACTACTAGGACTCAGCACTCTCAATGTAGTTTTTGCACCCGTTTTGTAACCGTGGACGAGACATGGTTCTATCACAACACACCAGAGGCCCAGGATTTGTCACTGTTGCTTGATGATCAACCAATTTTCCATCTCACTTTATGATTCGATTCAGGAAAGATTCCGCTACCCTTTCATTTCCAGTGTCCTTTATCAATTGCTTATTGTGTAAAAGTACCTTTTGGCTAACACAGAAACACTGAAAGCAACTGATCAATGAAAGCTTGCTCTTTTGCGATCTTAACTCGATCAACACTGTTTATGCACCGGCTTTTGTACTCGTCTTTCCCTATGTTATGGAATAAGTCTTTTTTTATTTCTCTCCATATAAAATTAGGTTCGATGTCGAGATTTATAGTTGTCTTGAATTTCTAAAGCTTTTTAGAAAATTAGGACATCATTTTCTTATTTATTTAAGTAATTAATTACACAAGGCAACAAAATTCGAATTTTTCCAGTATATTAAAGGGTTCGTAGTGATTTTCGTATGCTAAGCAAGACTGCGTTTTCTGAAATTGTCCATCACGTCGTTGACCCTTTGTAGGAGTGCTTTTCGGGGAATCCATTCTATTGTTTCTCTCTTTGATTAGCTTTGAAATGAACTATCCCAAACAATTCTGCGATTTTTTTCAATAGAGATATACCTCTTTTAGCACTTGTGTAAGAATCCAAAAATATTTTATTTATTGCTAGTATTGCAATGTACTTGTCAAACTGCTCACAGAAAGTCCTATTTAACAACACTCTATCTAAAAATGTTAACGTTACTTCAGGAGTTCCCCAAGGTAGCCACCTTGGACCCTTGCTTTTTGGTTTATTTATAAACGACCTTCCTTCTGTCATTGTGAACTCTAAAGTTTTGATGTATGCTGACGATGTCAAAATCTTTATGCAACTAAAGGATCAGGATTCACATTTCTTATTACAAAATGACATAAACCACCTATATTCTTGGTGCACCAACAATTTGTTGAACCTTAACCCCTCTAAATGTTGTTTTATGTCTTTTTACCGTTCTACCCCGTTTATGGGTAACTATTGTCTTGGCCCGCACAACCTCGAGCGCATACATGCAGTGACAGACCTAGGCGTTTTATTCAGCCATAACATGAACTTTTCGGATCACATTGGCATCATCGTTAGCAAAGCGAAAGGCGTGTTGGCTTTTGTTAAGCGTTGGTCTAAAGAGTTTGATGACCCTTACACCACTAAGCTTCTTTTCGTCTCACTTGTTCGACCAATACTCGAGTATTGTTCATGCGTATGGTCTCCGCAGTATGCAATTTACCAGGACCTCATTGAGTCGGTGCAGAAGCAATTTCTCCTGTTTGCCTTACGTGGATTAAACTGGGAACCCCACCGTCGTTTGCCATCGTATGTGGATAGGCTCCGCCTTTTAAGCCTACCGTCTCTACAGGATCGTAGAACCTGCCATGGAGTTATGTTCCTTCATAAACTAATACATGGGCACATTGACTCTTGTTTTCTTATAAGTGAAACTAAATTTTCAATCCCTTTTAGACCGACACGACAGTTCCGGCCAATTTTCTTACATATAAGTAGATCTAATTTTGAATCTCACGACCCGTTTCGAATCATATGTATGCTTTATAATGATTTATACCATTTGTTAACCTCTGAAGGTTCCTTGTTTGTTAATGTTTCTAATATTTTGTTATACTTATCGACTCAACAAATGTAAATCTTCGCCTCCGCCCACTTGATGTGAGTCGGAGCACATCGTAAAAATGTTCTCCCAATTCGGTCGGAGGCAGGATTTGGTTTAATGTTCTTTAATATGTTGACATCTTAGGAAACGAAAACGGTTCTGTTGTTTTGAAGGGCACTGCATTCGTCCAGAGTTTGACTTACGGATAGGTTTACGCCGTAGCTAGGTTTGTTTTCTCCTGTGAGGATGTGTTTGTGAGTGAGTTCAGAATCTGGTTAAGGTGCCACAGTCACTCCGGGGACATGGAGCGGGATATCTAATTCAATTTTTACTTTGGTTGGAGAGTTTGTACCAATGCACACTGGGCCAGCGGACCGAAATTTTGGCCAAAAGTCCCACTTTTGTGTGTGGGAAACTGGATAGAACGGTTGTCGGAAATGAGTTGAAATACTTATAGCTATTTTATGCCAAAATTTGGAACCTTTCCACAAATTTGTTTTGGAATGGCAGCATTTCAAAGTTTATTTTTCTTAAAATTACTCCAAGAAATGGAGATTTAATAGTCGAAACTAGGAAAGAGAAGGCTGGCGGTATTTGATTTTATATTTTCGAGAACGAACTAGATTTCAATAAAAAAAAATAGGGGAAAGTTAACTTCGGCTCGGCCGAAGTTTTGTATACCCTTGCAGCGTCCATTGAAAAAAAAAAGTTTTTCAAACTAAGACTACTTTTTGGGCCTTACTTTTCTATGGGATCTATACTATATAGATGTCTGATTTCGACCAAACTTGGTGAAATCTTGGAAAAGCATAATACACTGTTAATTACGAAATTTGGAGGCGATCCCATTAAAAACAAAAAAGTTTTTCTCACTAGAACTTCTTTTTCGACCGATCATTCATACTGCAGCTATATGCTATAGTAATCCGATTTTGATAAAACTTTGTAGAAATGTGTTTAAGTATATAAAATAAGAACATGCCAATAAAAAGGACTTTTCATTAAAAACAAAAAAGTTTTCCTCACTCGAACTAGTTTTTCGACCGATTTAGTCATCCGATTTCGACCAAATTTGGTGAAATCATAGAAAAAAATAGTAAACGAAGAAATACGAAGTTTGGAGGCGGTTCCAGTTAAAAAAAAAATTTTTCTCAATAAAACTAGTTTTACGACCGATCGTTCCTTTGGCAGCTATATGCTATAGTCGTCCGATCCGGCCGGTTCCGACAAATGTGCAGCGTAGTTTTGTGAGGATAGCCTTAAAACTGCCGGAGGAGATAGTATAGAAACAGACAGACGGACAAGCCTAAATGAACTCAGCTCGTCATGCTGATCAAGAATATATATACTTTATGTGGTCGGAGATGCTTCCTTCAATGCGTTACAAACATCCGCACAATTTTATAATACCCTCTACAAGGGTATAATTATAAACAAGAAAGAAAGTCAGTCAAGCCCGACTATAACATATTCTGTACCTGTTAAGTGCTGCCCATTACCGTTGCGACCGGTACTACCCATAATTGTTGGTTTCCTTATAACTCGAATACAGCGGATCGATAAAGAATCTCGAATACTAAATATGTCCAGAAGGTTCGAACCGTTTATCTATAAAACGTTTTTTTCGATATTGCGGGGGCGGGAGGGGGCGTGGCCAAAATTGAAAATAAACTTGATCTGCCTGCAAGTATAAGAAACATATGTTTCCATACATGTCAAACCTCTATCTCTTACCATCTCTGAGATCTGTGCGTTCATACGGACAGACAGACGGACATGGCTATATCGACTCGGCTGTTGATGCTGATCAAGAATATATATACTTTATGGGGTCGGAGATGCTTCCTTCTGGCTGTTACATACTTTTGCACAAACTTATTATACTCTATGTACCTTTGGTACAGACTATAACAACTGACCCCTAAATCTCAAGAGATTTCTGGAACACATCGGAATAAGTACTTTTGAAAAAAAAAATACAAAATTCACCTTTTCCTTTGAACACACCTCGTATGTCACTCTTATCACTTAATTTGTGTATTTTAAGCGTTATTGTAAATACGATCAATTGAAGTCGCAGCTATCAATATCGGAAGAAATTTATGTGGTGGGGTCTACTCAGCTAGAGGAAAATAACCAAACAAAAACACAGTTGTTCCCATACATCATCATGGGGTAGGGTATTCAAAGCAAGAGAAAGCCTCTCTCTCTCTTATATGTGTGTGTGTGTTTGTGTGTCTTTTTGTCACTCTCTCTCTCTTTTTTCTGCTGCTGTTGTTGCACTCTCTTGCCGGCTGTAAAGGGGGCTTCGTTGGTTTGGCTGCAGATTTGGCCAAATCATTCCGTTGGTAGGTTGTAACTGGTAAACGTGTTTTGACGGATTGTTGCGTCGCGCAAATTTCTTACATGATTTAACGCCTTTTGACGATTCGGATAATCGACAAAAATACAACAGCAACAACAACAACAAAAAGTAACCAAATTAATCCTGATGATTAAAAGTTATTACTTGTGCAAGCGTGCGTGTTTTTGAGTGTGTGTCGAGTTTTGTTTTGTTTGTTATTGTGTGTTATATCTGATGATGGAAATGTATTCAAAACATTAAACCAAAATACACCCAAAGGAATTTGTTAAGGAATATACTAAAAATTTTATAAAGATTTATATTGGTTGGTAAGTTCTCTAAGAGTTTATGAAGGCTATCAAAATAATGCGAAATTTAAATCAATTCTAAACTCAGCCCGCTTTATACTTAGAATTCCGAATCAAATCACCATTGAATTAGGAATCTTTTCAAGGGAAAAATAATAAAAATCTTTAATCAAGTATTTTATGCTCTCAAAACATATTTATAATGAACATTTTGTTCTCAAATTTGATAATATCCAACCAAGTCGGACTCTGAAATTGTTTGTAATTAATTTTTGCTGATTTAACTACAGAATTCTGGAATTCTTGACTGAAGGCCTATGCTCAGATCAACTTCTAATTATTTTTGTCATAGTAGAACTAAACACTTTTGTAACAAAAATAAAATTTGTTGTTTCTGGGAACAGGCCTTGATGTGATAAAAGTGCAAAGACTTTCTAAACATTTTCTCATTGTAATCAACTTTTTGATTGGTTCTGCAAATGCAGTTGAATCGACTGATCTTTAAAAGAGTAAGATAAAAGACATTTAAATGTTAAAGTATTTGCCCGTTGCATTATATATAAATTCCTTGTCATATCGCTTTAAAGTTGTATTTTTATTTGTCTGAGTATTCATATGATAATCCTAAGAAAAAAAAAAGGGTTTACTGTAAGTTGACTGTCAAAAAACTCAAATAAGAACTTAAATAGGCTACTTCTTATAATACCACAACATTTTTTCTCAGATTGTCTGTTATTGACTATTATATGAACTTTTCAAATGAAAATTTTATCTTCTATAATGAAATAAGACAGGTTCTATTTGATAAGAGTTTACCTTTAGAGAATTTTAACAACAGACTATTTTAAGAAATAGGAAGTCCCTCCGATAAGTCAGTGAGCATCTCAAATAGTTGACTGGGTTCTCCCACAAGTTGTCGCTTCTGTCATCTAGTATGTTGATCACCTCCTCTCCAGTGAAAAGCTGCCTACCGAGATACAGCATTGAGAATTGGGCATCTACCCATGAAATGCCATATGTCATCGTTTCTCGGGTATTACACAGGAGACAATATCTATTTTGTCTTCTTATAAATAATCCCCCTTGCATAAAATACATTTAGTTCAACGTTTCTTCCAATCCTCCAAATACTTAAAAGACTTTTCTGTGACCTTGTTTAGCTCCTTCTTTGATGCCTGGAAAAAAGTCCCCCAGGTTTTGGGATTAAAGTGGCTGAGTCATTATTAAATATTTAGAAATTTCGCGTACAAGAAACGATGTGTGAACAGGGGCGTTATCATGGTGCAAAAGCCAATTTTTATTCTTCCACAATTCCCGGCGTTAGCGGGTAGCTTCATGAAAATGATACTTGTTAATCAAAAGAAAAAAATTTTGTGAATACTGCATTTAGGATGTTTGATCTTAATTGATTGAATTAAATCAAAAACCGAAAAACGTTCACGTGGTTGCCCTTCTTGGGAGTGTTGTAATCGTGTCATTGCTTCAAATAACATAAGCAAAATCATAACTCTCATTTTCAGAAGAGCCATCAATAAAGTCGAACCCCGATGCCTTTCCTTTAGCAAGAACTGAGTGGTGGCTACATCCTTGGTGGAAGCTAGGCTAAGGGAGGTGTAACAATCTGCCAAGTTTTAGGCAAACTACTTGACATTCTCCATAACAAACAGAGTCCAGGACTTAACAACCCACCTAGACTTTGAATCTCAGAAGGTCTGCCATTCTTGGTATTGCGAGGCATCAAGCCATCTCCTTGCTGAACGCTTTATAGTTGAATTTAGGGGCGTCGGACCAAGTATTTTGGCGCTCAGTAATAGCTGTTGGAAGCCACCTGCTAAGATCCGACAGTTCTTGGATGGTTTTGGTCGATGTGCCTTCATTGGTTCTAAAAGTAACATCGCACATTTGCTGTGAGATCCGAAAAAGTTGCTCAATTGCTACTTCCTACAAAAAATGTACCGAAAACGTATATTTTCGTTCTCATAGGGTAAGTCAGTATTTTCTTGAGACAGATCTTTTTGATGTGAAGCATCATTAATTATAGTCAAAGTGAATGTTAGCATAAAGAATAAAGACTTGAGAATTCCAAGTGCACAAATAGCACAAAACTTATACTTGTCATACATCACTGAAGGTATATGCATTGACGTTGAAGGATGTTCAATGTATTTTTGTTGTTTGTGGTGTGAGAGCAACTGAAAGTGTACTGACGAAGGCTTAGTTATGGTGGCAGCCGAAACGGCCGTCTACACAGCCGCAGCTACTGTTCATGTTCATATGTATTCTCTGTTGAATTTTCTATTGATTATTGAATTATAATCAATCCTCGACCATGTGCCTGCTTACATTTACTTTGACGAAAATCAAAACATGTAAAGTAAAATTAGCTTTTCAAGATGACACAGCCCCAAAGGGCCAAAGCCGAGCCTCTCTCAATCTCTTGGCTTGTGCGCTTCAAATTTTTAGCACAAGAGAAAGGGACCTACAGTTTAACGCCGAATCCGAACGGCAGTTTGAGAAGCTTTTCATGGCTAATTACTGCAATGCTGGCGCCAACAGCAAAGAGGTGTGGCCGGGTGTAAAGTTTATTCAAAGAAAAAAACTTTTCGTTAGATGTTCCGAGGCGAGATCGAACCCTCGACCTCATGCACAGCGGTCGCGCACCCGGCCTCAATAAAAGCATGTAAAAACCCATATGCACATCTTTAATTATGGTAGGGAAGATTTTAGTAGGAGTAAAATGTGATTTTGACCCTTTAACGCTTTAAGCGTCACGTCGACATGGCAGATTTTGTTGTGCTAAGCGCTTAAGTGTAGGCGAAGGGAGAGTTGGGTGGCCAGGCAACCACACACACCCGCACAGAGTACTGAGTACTTAGAGTCGAGTACTGTGAATCGAATATTGAGTATCGAGTTCTTAGTATAGAGTACTTAGAATCGAGTTATCAGCTTAGAGTACTAGGTATCGAGTACTTATTATCGAGTATTTATAATCGAGTCCTTAGTTTCGAATGCTGAGTATCGAGTACTTAGTCTCGAATACTTAGTATCGAGTACTTAGAATAGAGTACTAAGTATCAAATATTAAGTATCGAGTACTTAAAGTCGACTTCTTTGTATCGAGTATTTAGAATCAAGTACAGAGTATTGAATACTGAGTATTGAGCACTAAATATCGAGTACTAAGTATTGAGTACTTAGAATCGAATACTTAGTATGGAGTACTTCGAATCGAGTACTAAGTATCAAATAATAAGTATCGATTACTTAGAATCGTCTACTTTGTATCGAGTATTTCGAATCGAGTACTAAGTATAGAATACTCAGCATCGAATGCTTAATATTGAGTACTAAGTATCGAGTACTTAGAATCGAGTCCTAAGTATAGAATGCTGAGTATCGAGTACTTCGAATCGATTATTAAGTATCTATTAATAAGTATCGAGTACTCCGAATCGGATACTTAGTATGGAGTAATAAGTATCAAATAACAAGTATCGAGTACTTAGAATCGACTACTTTGTATTGAGTATTTAGAATCGAGTACTGAGGATTGAATACTGAGTATCGAGTACTTAATATCGAGTACTAAGTATCGAGTACTCAGAAGCGAGTCCTTAGTATAGAAATCTGAGTATCGAGTCCTAAGTATAAAATAACATGTAACGAGTACTTAGAATCGACAACTTAGTATCGAGTACTCAGTATCGAATACTGAGTATTTAGTACTTTGTACTTTGTATCGAGTACTTAGTAACAAGTACTTACCTATGATTACTTGGTATCGAGTACGGAAGTCTAAGTATTGAGTACAGAGTATCGAGACTTGAGTATCGAGTAGATAGTAACAAACACACACAAGTATGTTGAATGCGGAGCTAAATGTTTCACAACAAGGCCTCGTGAATGTAAGCTACACTCACACCCTTACTTTAATTTAAGAACTCTCCGTTCTTACTTTTGGAACAGACGAAGATAACGTTGTCAAATTCAGCAGAAAAACAAATATTAAACCACACATTTCATAGAGGTGTGTTTGAAGGGAAACTCTGAACCCCAAGAAGACTAAACACGTGAAAGAGTGCATCCTAGCGCACACGACCATCAAGCGGTCGCGAAAGATAGCGACCAAATCATAGCAAAGAATGTAGATTTATACCCTTAGCATTTTGGCACTCATCTATCAAGAAGCCCTGTAGACTGGTGGGAAGACTATTGCATTAAAACGTCAAGGTCATGGGTTCATATTGTCATAAAATCTTGGCTTCTTATGAAATTTATTAACTATGTTTGAGATGTTTTTAGCATTGTAGATACATATATATCGAGCTTTTCTTCAATAACTTCAAAATTTAATGAAGTACTCGTCGGTCGTTTTTCAAGAAAAAAGTTTTCTTAATTGTTTGGTAGATTTAGAAGGTATTGGGTATTTTTGAGAAGGTGGTCATGTTTTAGGAATGGATCCAAGGAGAAGGGAAATTTGTGGAGGCTATTTTTCTAAGTGTATGATCAAGAGATGACAAATTTGGTCTATGCGGACACATACCTTATGACTTGTGCAGCGGGAGTTACTCAGAGATAGCTTCATGTCTCCCTAAACAGCTTGTTCCTCCACTCTCGAGAAGCTAGAGTCTGCCCTTAAGAGTGTTCTCCAAGGCATCGGCGATGCTCTCTGATATGTGAGAACACTTTGCGCCATATGCGACCATTATAAAAGACTACTTCTATTATTATAGAGCTACCTTCCTGATACCAGGATCTGTGCTGTGTTAACTATTTGTAATTGGTTTAAGCTTCATGTACCAAGTATCTGCTTCATTTTAATGACTCTGTCAAAATCATTTAAGATAGCTCCTAATTTTGCAGTTGAATGATTAATATAGCTTCAGGCTTCTCAGGGTAATTACTTTGAGTTTTTCTTCCTAATTGAAAAAAAAAGAGAAATATGTTGTTCCTTTTGACAGTTTACCTACTCAACATGTAAATCTTGGAGCTGCCTCCTGAACCGGTCCTAAGCATTTTCGCTGCAAATATTATTCAAACTTTTGAAATTTCCTCTCTGTCTCTCTGCCTGATAAATGCTCATTGTTAAAGTGTTAACTTCAACTTGAGTTGGCCGCCTGCAATTTTTCTTTTGTCTAGCAAATGTTCATGGTCTATTAATTGCCAAGCAGCTCATTTTCTTCGCATACATATTTCGTGGGCTTTTTGTTTTTTATGCGTTTTTAAATATATAAAACAAAAAAAAGAGATAATTATATTTATAAGTGAATTGTATGTAGTTATACACCACCCAGAGAGGGTGAGACAGTTGGTGGCACAGCCAATGCCCTAGCTTGAAGAATTGAAACCGAAACTTTAGTTTTGCCAGCTAGCGTGTCTGTTAATACGATTTGTTTCACACATCGGGCCAAAAACTCTGCAGTGCTACATGTACTATACGCAATTTGCTGGCAGAACAAAAGACTTAGGCAACGAACTTGGCTGCGCTTGCGGTTTTCCGTACAACGTCAGTTGGTGAAGAGTTGGCAGTTGCTTTCTCTACAGATGGGTGCGCGTGCGCCGCAATGACACTTTTCAGCGGCAAACTCCAATTCTAAGTGCCATGGCTAATAAGACAAAGTTGCGGCAGCAGCGAGGGACTTTTGTTCATTCGTTTGCTTGGGTTTTTTCTGCGGTTCAATGGGGTAGCTTGGGGGTATATGCAATTTTTGTTCAGTTGCTTATGCACAATGTGAAATCTGCTTGTAAGTCCGAATTACTGTTAAAAAAAAATTTTAGAAAACATCATTTATTAGTACTTTTATGAAGAAATCGGTAATAGTTTCAAATTTTGAAGGGGTCGGCAACGGGAACAGAACAGTTGCCAGTGGAAACTGAGAAAACAATCGTATACGTATTCAGAGAACGGGCAGAGGGTTTCAGCTTTGATGGGGTTTCTCGTCCGCAGGCTGAGAATTGGTTCAAAGGGTTCAACACAGAGACTACTTTTCATTCTGCTGACGTCTCTGCTGCTGCTGCCGACCACTGGCTTCAAGTATAGATACTTTTTGTTCATATTGTTCATTGATATTGCGACACAATTTTTGTCAGACTAAAATGAAGAATTATTTTTACTTAATTAAGAGATTCTAAGTCTTGTGCTCTCGAATAGCTTAGAGCTATTTCTATTTCTGTAAATCTTTCTATTATTAATTGTCTTTGCCACACCCACAGCCACAGCAGGCTTAGAAGATGCTCCAACATCCAATTGGGTATCAAAGGGTCTAACCCTATGCTTAATCTTAGATATATGTCTCCACTTGTTTTTGTTTTTGTATGTGGTGTTTGCTCAATTGGAAAACAGACACCAACTCCTACTCTCCGTTGATATCTTCGTCAGCGTCTTTGACTTTGACTGAGTCGCGTATTCAACTTGAAATGCTATTAATTGCCAACACAGACACAAACTTTGGCTACTTGTTGTTGTAGTTGGCTACTTTCATTGTCTTTTGCGCCTTGTTTATGGCTTATGTTTTAATGTTTTATGCCTTTTATATATGTATATGTTTCTTTTGCAGCCTTAATCACACTTTTAACTCCATTTCACATAATACTAATTTCATAATTTGCACCAGCAATCAACATTTCACTTTTTCTCTGTATTTTCTGCATCATTTTGCATAAGTGGAACTCCCCCACTGGGAAAAAGAGTCAGAAGAGACAAGAGCAAACAAAAAGCAACAACAACCAACCATTAACTAGCCAGAATCCCGCAAAGATTGGTTGGCCATGAGCAAAGCCAGAGCTAACTAAAAGTAAAATATAGTTAAAACTAGCGGATCATAATTGCTTTACGGAGCAGCCAACATTCTTTTGTGTTTATGATCACACAAGTGGTACTACTATGACAACCTTAGCGAGGGATGGTGTGGTCTGTCTTTAGGTCTTCTCTGAGATGTGAATGTTCAAAATGTGAAAAATTGCGAGGAGATTCGATGAAGCAAGCATCATAAAGTTTTTGATAAAAAATTGGATAACAAAATTTAAACTTTCAAGTGTATTTTATAGTGGAAAATGGGGTGTTGTGATCATGGTTTTGTTTTTCGAACATAACTTCGCCAAAAATCAATATTTTTTCGTTCTGTAAATTTTGTATTTTAGTTAAAAGATGAATGTAACTTTTCTCATCATTAGTTTTTGAAAACTTTTATTTTGAAAATTTGTAATGTTTTATGAGCCACCCACTTTAAAAATTTAAAATTCGTGTTTTTTGGCAATTATTCTTTACTAAATTATCCAAAAAAATAATTTTTCTCATATTCCCAATAATAAGTAATAATTGATTGACGGCAGCCGGCTTGTTTTCTTCTATTTACGAGCACGTTTTGCTGGTGGCAATTCTTTTGTTTGCCTTTCATTTTTAATGTTTTTTTTATCTTTTTGGAGTGTTTTTTTCTGCCTTTTTGCGTATGATTGCAACATTTGCTTCGGAAGTCAAAACCAACTTTTTGGCTAATTGGCTCAAAACGCCCCATATAACGCATACTTTTTCGATGACGCAACAATACCCAAAAACACATTTTTTTCCTGATATTTGAAAATATTTTGATCAAAAGATAATAACCAAAAATACAAAGTGTTGTTCCAGAAAACTCTACAGATTTTCGTATAAACGGTTTCATTGCGAATTGCAACTGCTTGACTTTACATGTGAAGCTTCTCCAAAATGCCAGGCTACTAGATTAGTTGATTGTTAGATTTGAAACTCTGCTCACACCAAGTACAAATACATTTTGATAAGCCAAATTTTCATGACACTTGACATAAAATGCCGAAAGTTTAGTTCAAAATTGAAAAAAAATCTGTAGAGATTTCTGGAACACACCCGAATAAGAAGAGAGAAACTTGACATAAACAAACAGCTGTATTTTTTTTTTTTGCGCCATTTTCGCTTGGCTCAGAAGTTCCTACTTGGAATAATTTTAAGGCTTCCAACACTAAAGAAAACACGGTATGAGGGCCCATAAGCTCTGATATAAGGGACTACTGTAAGCATCATCTCATACACCCAGAGAAATAATCCGTTCTAAATGTACCGAAAACGTATCTTTTCGTTCTCAATAGTAGGGTAATACGGTTTTTCTTGAACTGAGAACGACGGTCTTAATAATAGAACGCTTCTTTTGGGACCGATTTTCTAATTTTAAGATCGCTCCGTTCTTGCTTTAAGGGGGTCTTCTCATTGAGCAACCTTTTTTTCGACTTTTTTTTTGCATTTATTTATAGCTTGGATATTCAAAAATATCCCCCCAAAAGGATTTTCGAAAACTCGAATTAGTTTAGGAGATATAGTCCTTTAGTGACCAATATTCATAAATTAATGCAAACTTAAAGGCGTTTATCTCGAAACCACGTTTTTCGAACTGGCGGCCATGATATCTCCAGTTCAACTGAACCGATTTTCACGAAAAACAAAGTTGAAATCGACGCAGATTTATTGTCACCATTCTGGGGTGTAACCTCGACCATAGTTATAAAAAAATTTTTTTTTACAGGCTAAACTACAAAAAAGCCCGAAATTGAAATTTTTTTTGAATGGCCGCCATTTTGTCAAAAAAATCACAAAATTAAGTTTGAGGTTCACCCGAGAATTACTATCTATACTGAGTTATAACGACCCGATTTATAGAGCTCAGAGATTCTAATCACTATAGCACTCTGACTAAAGTTAATAGAATATTATTTAAAAATTGAAGTACATAATATGGTTTTAGACCAGAAAGATGTTATTTTGTAATTAAATGATATGAGAAAGCTGATATTTTGGATAATTTCAATTTAACCAGTGATAATCATAACGAATTTGATCTTTTTTTCTCTGTAGAATAGAATTGTTATTCTTTTTCATTTTTCTACCTAAATCAAATGATTGGAAAAAGGTTTCCCCTTTGGAACGCAGAGCATCAAAACGTCATCCCAAAACTTTTGCTTGGTGTGGCATTTGTAACTGTCAGCAGACGAAATAGCAGGTACCATATAATCAACATCAACCCAAAAAAAACAAAACAAGAGACAACAAAACAACAACTCACAAAGTGTCTGTGCGGGTCTAAGAATGAAAGTTTGTTGAGGTACAACTCCTTTGGGCTCTACATTTCTTCTCATTGCCCGCTGTCATTTTCAACAATTAACATAATTATCAATGGTCCAATGAATCGGCCCAACTGCACTTTTCACACTTTCGGTGGGACGCAAATTATGCATATTTTGTGCTCGCTTTCGAATCGGAATCGCTTAGTTGTCAAGGCTTTTGTTACAATTTCAACGAATTCTCGCCGCCTTTTGTTAATCTTGTCACCTTCGTTGAGAAAGAAGCGTCATAAATTTGGGAATTGGCCCCCGTCCAGAGCAGACAATCGAACAAATAAATATTGTTCGATATTTATAAACAAATTTGTATGTGTCAAAAGTTTATATATAAGTTTTTATTTTTTTTTTTATTGTAATTGTAACTGTGTCTGCCCGGAAAGTGAAATTTGTGTGGTGGGTCGTAAATGCATAAATAAGCCGACTGGCTGACTGGGCGTCCCAATAACTCAGCACAATGACAACAAATTTGGACTCCCATAGTCAAACAAACAAACTTTCCATGACATTTTCAATGGTTATGATAAGACGATTAAGTGAAGCAGGCGCAAACTTTGATATAATGAGTTTGAGATGAGGTCGCTTATCATTTATATAACACCAGCTGGGGATGGGGTAATTGTCGAGATGTGGCATTTGTCAAAGTTGGAACAGTGAATAGAAAAGGAAAGCCGCGAGAATTTGTAGAATTTTTTATGAGAAATTATGAGAGATTAGTCAAAGTATTTTTGACTTTTGATAAAATTTAACGATTGACAGTTGACCTTGATATAAGCATATTTAATTGCTTTAGTACTTAATATAAGATACTCTGCACTTGAATAGAGAACTGACACTGCTTGTTTTTAAAACTGAAAACTTCTTATTCCAATAGTATTACCAATTGTTGGTGTACTTAAGCATGCTTTCATATTGGAAACAAGACTTTTAACGTACATTTTTGACTCAGAGGTAAACTTGTTAGATTCAAGGATGAGTTGTTAAAGTTTTCTTTAAGGGGCACAACTAGTGTGAAATTTCCAAAAAAATTTTTTTCATATTTCGGTAGATTACATCTTAAAAAATAACATATTAAAATTTCAAATCGATATCTCAAATAGTTTTTGAGTTATAGCAATTTAAAGAGCAGCCGCTCGGCAGCAGTGAAAACGATCATTTTATCTTTAAACGCGTTTTTCTCGAAACAGCATTTTCCGAATTTGCTGCAGTGAATACTCAAAAAAAATGATCCGATCATTATCGAATTTTTTTAAAATGTTCTATATATAGTTCTCCGTACAATGACCTATCGGTTTTTGATTTGATCAAAAAATCGAATTTTGGCAGGCCAAAAACGACCAAAATTTTGGGTAAAATTCGACTTTTTTTTTTTAAACGCCGCCATATTGTCAATTTTTGATTTTTGTATCGTAGGTCATTGTACAGACAATATTATCTAGTTTAACGAGAATTTTTTTTAATTTCATCCACGGAGAAGGCCGGAATCACTGCAGCAGTGAAGGACCTTTTTTCGCGCCGTTGGAGATCGACTCTAACTTAAAAAATATTTAATTTTTTTTCTTCAAAAATTTCACTGTATATTCTTGAAACATGTATAAATATATTCTTAAAATTTTGAAATAATTGATAAAGTAGTTTTTTTAATAAAAATTCCCAAAAATCACCTTTTTTTAGGCCATTACACTAGGTGTGCCCCTTAAATTCTCAACTAATGTAAAGTTCGATTTGTGACCTCAAGGTATAAATTTAGAATTTCAAATGGGGGATGTGCAATATCAGTTGGATGGCCAGACCGAATACTTAGTCTCTAGTACTAAGTATCGAATAATTAAAATCAAGTACAGAGTATCGAGTACTTGGTATCGAATAATAAGTATCGAGTACTGAGTATCGAGTACTTAGTATCGAATAATAAGTATCGAGTACATAATATCGAGTACTAAGTATCGAATACTCAGAATCGGGTACTGAGTATCGAGTGCTTGGTATTGAGTAATAAGTATCGAGTACTTAAAATCAAGTACTGAGTATCAAATACTGAGAATTAAGTACTTAATATCGACTACTTAGTATCGAACATTTAGAATCAAGATCTGAGCATCGAGAACTTGGTATAGAGTACTTAATATTGAGCATCAAATACTAAGTATCGAGTACTTAATATCGAGAACTTAGTATCTAATAGTTAGAATCGAGTACTATTATCGTTTACTGAGTATCGAGTTTTGAATATGAAGTATAAAGTGAGTGTTAGCCACACTCACTCCTTTTTTTTTATTCAAGTTTGCTAGCTCTTTACTGTTGAATTCAGAATGGTTTCCGCTTTCTATTTCGGAAAAGTAAAGTGTTTCCGTTTCCAAGAACTTCAAAATTTCCATTCATCTTCAATCAACCGAATCGATTATCAGAACTTTAACCCACTCCGATCGATGAAATTCGAAAATAAGAACAATTTTAGCACGATTTCAAGTTCGTTTTATTCCAGTGTAAGTAGTTATCACTGACCACACTCCACCGTGCCTAACCCAGTCATCACAATCTGGTGACTCAACTTAGACAGTTTTGTACAGTTATGCATAATTTGGGTGCCTCCTGCCAAGCATTGGTCTTTGTCTTGATCTTTGCCAGCCAATCATCATCAACATCGTCATCATTCAACATTGTGGTCTGGAATGCGAATGGCAAATCAATTTCCCAAGATGAGTTTGAAGTTTTCCAAATGCGTTCGCCATTGTCAATTGTAGCCATTGAACTTTTGCGGGCGGTCCCCAATCAAATTCAAAGTCAATTGGAAGCGCGCGCGCGCTTGCGCTCTCTCGAAATAAAATGACTGCAGGAGGTAACACCGCTAATGGATGGACAATAAACTCGGCTAACGAGTGCCAAGCTCAAGTTGAATGCACTCACCAAGTGCAACAACAATTTGAATGGCACCTGACGTCAGCTATCGGATGGCAGGTGGCTGTGGACAATACAGGAAGACGTTTACCGCATTTGGAGCTGGAGTTAAGAGTGGGAGTGTTGGATGACTCGGTGATTGTGGCTGCTGACTTTTGACCCAGTTGGTGGTGTTAGGAAAACGAAATAAAAATAAGTATTAAGCTCTGCGGCTTAACATCAATCGATGGTCACGATCGATGCATGCGCATCGTTCAATATTAATAGCAATTTAGTGTGTTTTTTTAGTGGCTAATAACTTGTTTTTATAGCCTAAAACTATTTACAAATGAAAAAACCGCGTATAATTTGTTCTCTTTCGCTCGTTCTTGTCCGCTTCTTATTCATGTTGCTCAACTACATATATTGAAATAGAAATAATCCACACAAATGTACATCGATTATATTATCAGAATGAGGTGGCTTTCATGGCTGAAATTGACTATTATTACCTCACCTCACCGAATCGATTCCAACCCGAAATTTCGTTTTTTAAACTGTGCAAAAAAAGCTAAACCAAAACCTCTTTCAATCCTAATGCTTTTGTTCGGTTCAATGTTTCTGTTGCTACAATGCGCCTATAGAATTCTATGTTTTCCAGTGTTTCGATCTTAAAACCTTAGCACAGCTCAATCGATGCTAAATCTCTTCGTTCAAAAGTTTCCAAATTTATTTGGTAAGAATAGTGTTTCAAATAACGTGCATAGCCTATTACATATCAGAGCGACAATTAAACAAATTGATGACTTAACCCCTGCTTCAGTCTATTCATTTTAAAAATACTTACAACTTCTTAAAAAAAAAAATTTTTAAGTCCGAGCAAAATATTAGAGCAGATTTACAAAAAAGTTAATGAAGAAAATTGTTCAGTTCATAATTAGGATCTTGAACCCAGAAAATAGGGGAAAGTTAACTTCGGCTCGGCCGAAGTTTTGTATACCCTTGCAGCTTCCATTGAAAACAAAAAAGGTTTTCTAACTAAGACTACTTTTTGGACCCTACTTTTCTATGGGATCTATACTATATAGATGTCTGATTTCGACCAAACTTGGTGAAATCATGGAAAAGCATAATGCACTGTTTATTACGAAATTTGGAGGCGATCCCATTTAAAACTAAAAAGTTTTTCTCACAAGAACTTTTTTTTCGACCGACCGATCATTCATACTGCAGCTATATGCTATAGTTATCCGATTTTGATAAAACTTTTTAGAAAGATGTTAAAGTATATAAAATAAGAAAACGCCAATAAATAGGACGTTTTCATTAAAAACAAAAAGTTTTTCTCACTAGAACTAGTTTTTCGACCGATCGTTCCTATGGGAGCTATATGTTATAGTCATCCGATTTCGACCCAACTTTGTAGAATTGTGTAGAAGTATATAAACTGAGTGTATGCTAATGATAAGGACGTTTTCATTAAAAACAAAAAAGTTTTTCTCACTAGAACTAGTTTTTCGACCGATCGTTCATATGTCAGCTATATGCTATAGTCATCCGATTTCGACCAAACTTAGAAATCCGGCGGTTCCGAAGTGCAGCGTTGTCAGAAGACTCGTGCAAAGTTTGGGAGGATAGCTTTAAAACGCGGAGGAGATAGCATGAAACGACAGACGGACGGACGGACAGACGGACAAGGCTAAATGAACTCAGCTCGTCATGCTGATCAAGAATATATATACTTTATGTGGTCGGAGATGCTTCCTTTAATGCGTTACAAACATCCGCACAATTTTATAATACCCTTTGCAAGGGTATAAAAAACAGGAATGCTTTATTGTGGCAGATGTAATTTCTTTTTCTCTTCTAAGAATCTATCAAACAAGATATGGCTTGCTAGTTTGAATTATTTTGATTGTGCTTAAGCTCAATTATCCCCTACGGACGGTAAAGCCTGTCCCGCTTGAAGTAGTTCGCGTAGCCCAGTCATGGGCCAGTCCTTATAGTCAAAAAAAAGTAGTCATCAAAATGACACATCAAAATGACACTATTAAGTCATCAATTTGAAACTATTGAGTATCAAATTCTCTTTAATACTTCAAGTATCAAGTTGATATTTTCGAAAGTATTAAAATGATATTTCGAAAATATCAAATTGATACTAAATAGTATCAGGCTGACACTATTTTGTATTAATTTTTATACCCTTGCAGATGGTATTATAAAATTGTGCGGATGTTTGTAACGCATTGAAGGAAGCATCTCCGACCACATAAAGTATATATATTCTTGATCAGCATGACGAGCTGAGTTGATTTAGCCTTGTCCGTCTGTCTGTTTCTCTGCTATCTCCTCCGTTTGAAAGCTATCCTCACCAAACTTTGCACGAAGTCTTTTGGTACAAATACGCTGCACATTTGTCGAAATCGGCCGGATCGGATGACTATAGCATATAGCTGCCATAGGAACGATCGGTCGAAAATCTAGTTCTAGTGAGGAAAACTTTTTTGTTTTTAATGAAAACGTCCTTTTTGTTGGCATATTCTTAATTTATATACTTTAACACATTTCTACAAAGTTTAATCAAAATCGGATGACTATAGCATATAGCTGCAGTATGAATGATCGGTCGAAAAAGAAGTCCTAGTGAGAAAAACTTTTTTGTTTTAAATGGGATCGCCTCCAAATTTCGTAATTAACAGTGTATTATGCTTTTCCAAGATTTCACCAAGTTTGGTCGAAATCAGACATCTATATAGTATAGATCCCATAGAAAAGTAAGGTCCAAAAAGTAGTCTTAGTTTGAAAAACTTTTTTGTTTTCAATGGAAGCTGCAAGGGTATACAAAACTTCGGCCGAGCCGAAGTTAACTTTCCCCTATTTTTTGTTTTCAATGGAGGCTGCAAGGGTATATAAAACTTCCGCCGAACCGAAGTTAGCTTCCTCTATTTTGTTGGGTAAAACTAATGACCGTTTTCTCCTGTTCCTAGTTTTGCAAATCTAGGTGGGAATTCAACAAATCTACCAAGTTTTGCAAAAACAGAAACATAAGAAAACGGCCCATAAGTCTAGTAAAAATGCCGTAAACCCCTCTTACTGAAATCTGAAGACCATATTAAAATGCTCTCATATTCTCAGAAACCTGTCAAATTGTAAGCTTTTCCTCACTAAAACTAAATGCTTTGGCTTTGCTTTGGCCATTTAAAATGTATCATTTTGCTGATTTGCCGTTTTTCTTTACGGTTGGCATTGAGGCATGACGGGAAATGAACAAAAACAAAAAACTAAAACTGCAAAATACCTTCCCCAAACTCTGATGCGGAGGCTGGAGGTAAAAGTGAAGCTCAAACTGAAACTGAAAGTAAAAGCCAAAATCCAGAAACGAGAGCAAACGGCAAACGAACGGCAAGTGGCCAGCAGGAGCCGGAAATGGTTGACCGCAAACAATGAAATTGGCGCAAGTTACGTCTATTTTTGGGCGACGGAAGTGGCACATAATCAATCAATGAATCGAACGATCGATCATTAAGCCACCAAAAAAAATTCACAAATTATTTATGCATAAATTTGAAACGAAGCGTCGTGTTGATCTTTTGTTTGGGCCAAGATTGTTGTTGTCACAACAGACACACAGTTAATGACAGGCAAATTTGCTCTTTGTTTCGATGATCGAATGACCATTTAATTTCGGTAGTCCCGACTTGGCTTTATGTAAGCAAACTACCATGAAAACAATGCAAATAACCAAGCACACAGCATACAGGAGCCAGTGCATCTGGCCTCCGGTTAAGCTGCAATTGAGATATGACAGGTTGTCTGGCCAGGCGACTCTCCACTGCAAAAAAGGTCACCTAACTCTTGGCACGAACTTGTCTCTGGTGGGGCTTAGCCGTGGCCAATTAAAATGTCATGTCATGACTTAGCCACGATGGATAAAACATATTTCCTATCATCTCTTAGTCGTAATCTCATAAGTTTTAATTAAACATGTTTGGAGGGGATTGCCATTTGACTTTCCTTGATAGACTTACGATAAATGTGAGATTATATTTTGGTTTTTTCCCTGAAGGACTCCCAGAAGTAAGCAAGTCGTAATGAGTTCTTCTTTCAATTGAGCTAACTTCATATTGATTTCCAATTAATTTTTTTTAATGTTCGACATAATTCTGTGGACTGGGCTATGCCCTCAAATGATCGGGTGATGATGATGATGATGATGGAGTCCCGCTTGACGACGGCGGCAATACAGTTACAGTTACATAATTACACAAAATTGATTTCGCAGACATATTTTAGTTTGTTTTTTTTTTCTCCGTCTTGGTGTTTATTTATTTATTTATTTTCTTGGGCCCGCGGTGCTGTGTTGCCCCCAATGCCTCGAAATACCCGAGGAATGTTTCGTGAAGATGATGATGTCATATCAGTATCAGTCCATCATCATAATGAATGATGTAGAGGCGCGCAGTTGCAGCACGAAATGCGTCTTGGTAATTCCTAATTAGGAATAATCATAATCATGTGCAAGACATGAGCTCTGCGCTTGCATTTGGGTGAAAGTCTGAAGACTAAGTCTGCGTCGGGTCAAATCGATCAGCCTGGGCGGCGACCTGGTCGTGGTGTGTGCGTGTGTGTTTTGGTTTTTGTCTGCTTCAGTTTCAACTTTAGTTTTGTGGCAGGTAATTAATTTAAGTGGCAAGCCCCCCCGCACAGAGCAGACACCTTTCAAAACAGCGCCTAATTATGTCATTAAACAAATTTACAACAGAAATAGAGGGCTGAGCATTTGTGGATAGTTTTTTGAGAAAAGTAGCCGAGAATGCGAGGCAGGACAAGGCTTGAGAGAAATTATCAAGTATTTCGGTGGAAGTACAACCTGTGCAGCAGGCAACAAATCTTTCCTGCTACTACACTACCGTCCAACACCCAGCCCAAGCGGCAGGGTCCTTTTTGAACGATTTCGTTCATGAATTTTTGTTAAAAAAACAAATGCTAAGCCTTAAGGATGGTTTCCTTAATGTGACTTATCGCAATGTGTCGCGTGAGGTCGACAGTCGTCTGCGTTACGATTGCGACTTTTCTGTTAACTGCGAGGTCACGAGTTCAATTCCCAGAGAAGAAAGCTTAAGTTATAAATATAAAGAGAGTCTTCCGTCATCACAGTCAGCATTGATTGGTCCAAGACTAGTCAACATGGGAAAGTCAAGTACCAATCCTGACTAATCCGAGTGCCCCAACCAATATATTTCTTTGCAGCAGCTTATCCTAGCCCTTTACTGGACCATTTGCACTAGGCAATGGATTAGCTTGTGTAAGAAAGTAGCCCATGCCAGAACGACTGGGTTCTTTTCAAACCTTACTTTTCTATGGGAGCTATACAATAAAGATGTCCGATTTCGATCACACTTAGTGGAATCATGTAAAAGTATAAAAAACTAACGTGTACTTAATTTTGAGTCGGTCCATTTAAAGCCTAGTATGGAGAACGCCAAACTGTTTGTGCGCACGAAAAACCCAATTATTACGAAAGTGGATCGAAAAACAAAATAGTGTGCTAAGATAACAAAAAAATGCAAAAAACGCCAAAAAGGCATCACGAGGTATTTTTTAAGTTTTGCAAGACCATTCTGTCTGGCAGTCTGGAGTTTCCAGAAGACAACTTGCTCAACGGAAAGAACACTCCATTCTTCATTGTTGGATATGATGCATTTCCGCTGCACTAGCGCATCATGAAGCCGTATGGGGCCCGAAACCTGACCCAAGAAGAGCGAGTCCTTAATTACCGCCTCAGTAGAGCTCAACGATGTATTGAAAGATTGCCCGAAATATGTCCGGAATTCGGTTAAGAAGTATGCAAACTCTCCAAGTGGATCTGTACCGTGGCAATAAGAATCTGCTGGCGTGCCAAATCCATCTAATCCTATGTAATAAATTTGCATTTATTTATTTATTTATTTAAACATCCTAGTGTTACAAGTACAAGAACTGTAAGTTTATAACACTAGTCACAAATGTAGATCCAGCAATGGAAACATAAAGAGTTAAATTAACATTAAGAAAATATAGCATTTGATATTATTAATTAAGAATACAGTAAATTAGATTGGATTTTGGTGTAATCTTAACCTAGTATAGTTTAATTTTTTTTTTTTCTCTCATTCTCATTTAAATATGTAATTTCCTAATTCAAAAAATAAATGCAATTATTATAAAATTTACAAAATTATTTCAAGATATTTTCATCCTCGTTGGCCAGGGCAAGCAACAACTCAGTATTGCGGGCTGCTGCTGGAGTCTTCCTATTGAGCAAACTGTCCCAAAACTGTAGCGCGGGCAGGTTTGCCAAGGGCGACTAAGTGGGAGCAGCGATACCCAAATGCATCTGTTCCAAAAACTGGCCAACTATAACTGCAAGTTTTTGAGCGTCCCTTGGCTCCTCCGATCTGCGGTGTTTCGCTCCTTTTTCCTGCCAAAAATGATCAATTAGAAACGGTTGGTTTGGTCATAAAATAAGCGTTACTTACATAGGAATATGAAACGCTGTCTCCGTTCCCAACAAGCATATCGCCCTCGAGCAATATATAACTATTTGTGGTGCCCTGGGCTTGTTGCATGACATCCTCAAAATCAAAGACCGCGCTGCCGTCTTCGGTGTCTATCAGAGTGGGAGTGATGGTGCTGCAAGACGCATCATTCGGGTCAAACGAGAGCTGAAAGTTCTGCAAAAGAAATATATATAATTTTTTCAAAATTATAACATGTAATTCAATATAGCTTACCTTCTCTATATGCGGCTCCCAGTCAACTTGGTCGCTCACTTGGGACCCCTCCAACATGACGCCCCCTGCACTCCTACTTTTAGCGCGCTTGGCCGCAGACGCCTTGCGCCACCTACAGCTGTCGCGCAACGAAGCCCAAGCAGCTTTGCAATCACTGGCTGAAGGACAAATATCCATAATTTAATTATTATAAAACATATGTTCAATATTTATCTTGCCTTATTTTTGAAGCTCCGCACCTATGGCTTCCCATGCACTTTTTATGGCAAGTGCATCAAATTGCTTCTTATTTGTGAGGTCCCAAATAAGCGGCTTTGCCTCTACGGCCTTTATTAAGGCGATCTTCTCTTCCTCATGGAAGCGCTTCAAGCGATTCTTACGCTCACTCTTCTTATTGGACATTTCCCTGATCAACCGACCGTCAAAATAAATAAATTTAATTAGTTTGGGCGCACAAACAAAACTCGAACAGCTGTTCAATAAAATCCACATGTGCAAAGTAGTTGGCAACGCGAAGACGTCAGTGTGGATTTTACAACCCCCCTGTTTGCTTGTCAGCATACTAGTCGCAAAACGTTTTACGTCAAAAATTTTGTGAGTGGTTTTACAGTGTCATTTTTATATGAAGATTTTTGTTTGCGAGCGCTTTTTGCGTTCTCCGTACTAGGCTTAAAACAAACAAGTTTTTCTCACAAGAACTTATTTTTCGACCGATCATTCGTACTGCAGCTATATGCTTTGTAAAATTGTGTAAGAGTATATGCCAGTGATTCCTGAGCCAGGTAGGGACACTTCCCCCTTACAAACGAACACAATACAAACTAGATGTACCAAAAGTCCAAAAAAAGGATGTTTTTTTTCGACTTTTGGCCAGTTTTTTGGTTTGGGATCATAGTGCAGCGTTTGGCAAGCCCTTGCTCCCATTGCTCCGAGAGGTATTTTACAGCAACTGTCGTCTGCGTGGCATTAAAAATTGCCTCGGTTTCTGGCACCAGCTTCACACTGTTGTCTCGTTTCGAAGCGAGGTAAAACAACCAATTCTTTGCGCATCAGTGCATAGCGCAAGCAGTCAGCAAAACAGGTGCAGTGTGAGCGATCGAGACGACTGCAAAGGCAAATGTATGCAATGTGTATGTGGCTTGCCGACTGAAGCCTCGCCACTATGGGGGTTAAGGCACTTTGAAATTGAAGAAAAAGTCCACTCAGTGAAAATATTTCCTCAAAAACGTCAAATTTGTCACCATTTTGTATCCTTTTTTTTCAATTTTAGCAACTTTTGCACCTTTAATTTTGGGAGCACTGGTTGTTCTTATTGCACCGTGTTCAGTGTTACTACAATTTTAAGACAAAAAGTTGCTGATATTGCAAAAATAATATTAAAAAAGTTTAAAAAGATGACGTAACTGGCAACACTGCACTTAATGTTACAAGTATGACACAACTGTTATATGCACAAAAACTACTCGAAATTTTTTTATACAAAATTTCTCTTTACAAATGTGTATACAAAACGTAGCGAGAATGACCCATTACGTGGGCGCCTACTGTAATGCATGTTGTGGACCAACCTCATTCAGCTCTGAGCCGTTGGGAAATTCTGTTGGTCGAAACATTCTTCATTTACTCTTCTTTTAAGTGACTAGGCAATCACATTAGCGAGCTGAAGCTTTTGATATCTTTAAACTTATCAGAATAGGGGCGGAAGCCCAAAAGCGTACGGCCATGGGCACCACATTCACCCACATTTAAATGTTATCCGATATCGACCCATATGCAGTCACCCATGCGATCCTCCGCCTTTAAACCCAATAAACCTTTTGGATTCCATAGATAAATATTACCTCTGCTCCAACTTTGCCGGTGGCAAAACAATTTAATTTCACTTTCTTTACAATATTTTTGTGTTGCTGCCACTTTTTTTATATTGTATATGGTAAAAAAATAACTGCCCGTGTTGCCATTGTTGTTAGCAACAACAACAGCGACAAGACTAAGGCACAGTGGCAGCCGCTGCAATTGCCTCAGGTTTATTGACTGCGTCGTCTATGCAATTATCTTTGTTTTTCCCCGTCCAAAGCTTGTTTGCGCCTCAATGGGTAGGTTTAAGAGATTTTTGGATAGCCGGTTCCATGGCCCAATGCACTTCAGCAGCAGTAGCAGCACGCCCAACTCTGACACTGACACTGAGTCGGCATCTCATCATCCCATGCACTTGCTGGCACACATATTTTTACCCAGCAATTTAGTTTGAACTGTGGAAGGCGGTTTGAATGGGACTCACCCAATGCATATATTTTCATTTTAGACAACTGGAAGGTTAGACTTAATCGATAGCCTAAAGCTAAGTTTGGTTAAGCTTATTGCTATTTAAAAAAAAAGGGTTAGCTTAATCAATATCTTGTACTATCGATTTCATCGATACAATGGCAATTTTACACATCGTTTAGATTAAACACTTAAATAGGATGAGTTTTGCTTTACAAGCAATATAGCCTAAGACAAGCGCAAGTCCTTATTTTAAATGTGTGAGACGGCTCTTATATCTTTAAAGTGTGGGGTTGTGAGATCCATGCAGATTCTTTTGTGATGTCTTCGGGGGTGTCAATGGAAGCAGTCGATGGTCCTTATTAAGTACTTCTCCTACCGAACCAAAACTATGTTTAAATAGCATAATTATGCATAAATGTGAATTCTTAAATAAAACTTTAAAATAATATGTAAACCTGGTATGCAAACTGTTTCTGAATTGATATTGAACCTAACTAAAAACCTTAAAAGAAACCGATTCGGTTAAAATTATTTTAACAAACAGTTTGCTAATGATACGCACCTGACTTTGAGACAATGATATTTGTTATTAAGGGGACATAAATGTGAGAAATCGTACAAATGGTTCTCTTCATTTAAGTCTCCATAGTTTTTTCCTACATTCGGTTTGGTTAGATTCGCAGTCATGCCTGATTTTCATGATTAATACGCAGTGTTTTTTGTTAAACAACAACCACACAGAGAAAGAGAAGCATAATTGAATGATTTTCGTATTCACTTGGACTGGAAATTAATTAACATCTTTTTTTGGATATTAATATATCCATTTAAATCCCAATTGGACTTTGAGTTTAATTATTTCATGTTCCAGCAAGTGCAACATATTTCACTTGTTCTCCTTCGGCTTTCTATTAAAGCCTCATATTTTTGAATTTCAGTAATGAGTTTAGCTGGCTCGAGGTCGAAAAAGTTGCGTTTGTTCACAACTGCAAAAAACTTATGCATTGATACACCAAAAAATATACAGTACTGTATCAGAAACTTCCCAGTTTCCTCATCATAATTCCGCTGATGAGTTCTGGTTTCGTTTGTCTCTCCATGCCATCATTGCTTTAAGCAGTTGGGAATTGCAAAAACCAAGAATGCAAAAAATGACGAACACAACTTTTTTTTGGTTTATAAGCTTAAGCTTTGCGGTTGAAGTATGCATATAACAGAAAACACTTGGGCTTTAGATTACAACTCTATATACCATTTGAGAAAATGTTGTCGAGAATTGAAAATTTGTGTGTGGACTAGCTAAACAACTCCACACACTTAGTGTATGGACTCGTACAGCAGCTACCTTACAACAAAACTGCTCGTCATCTCGCCGCCCGATGCTTATAACCTTAATTAAACCATCAACTGTCTTAACACCTAATATTTCCTTAACCGTGTGCTTTAGAACTTACTACGAATCAACTTTTGTATGGATACCAAGCGAAAAAACAGCAGTAGAGCTTTTTGATGTATGGAATAAGTTTTTTCAAGTTATTCCTCGAAAACCCAGATTTCAGACTTTGACTTGATTCCTGCGAAACGTTTTTTCGCGCAAAAGACTTAAGGTTCATATATTTAGTATTCTTTTGGTATGCCCCCGTCGTGTAGGACCATGTAAATTTGATTCTAAAATTTAGTCATATGCCTTATTGGAGAGTGGACACTCGCCAAATTTTGAGGCAACAACAGTCCTACAACAAGAATCGAATAAGAGTAAAAGGTTCACTCTCGAGATGCTTCACATCTACAAAACACACAGAACACTGCGCTCACATTTAAAGGCACCTGTTGTCCAAATGAAAGCTCAGAATGAAAGTCCACGCCAGACGGTACAGTAGAGCTGCAAAACCATCGATAGAGACGCCATTCGATATTTTCGATAGTTTTTAGATAAAGATTCGATACTATTGATAGTATTGGTTTCTCTTAGTTCAATAAAATGAATGAAAAACAGAAAATAAAGATAGGAACTTCATTTGTTCAATTAAAAACATCAAAGCAGAAAACATTACTTAAACTATTTGCTAACATTTTTGGCTTTTGCAGCTACATTGATTAACCTATACGTAGACTGAATTGCATAACGATCACGAAAAACTAAAACCAAAGTTTGGTTCTGGTTCTTAAGATACCATTATATTGATTTTCTGAGAAATTTTCATTTTTTTCGGCAGGACGCCAGAAGCTACAAACTTAATCAAAGCTTCGATAAGTATTTTTTTGCGATCTTCGTAAAATTGGCTTATGCTGGGTTTATATTGCGTCACAGTGTCACAGCTCCATATGAATTTGACACTGTGACACTGAAATGTGACTCTCTGTGACGCAGAATAAACCCAGCGATATGAAAGGGGCTATTGTACCAGACAAGCTTTGTGTATCATCTAAATTCACTGTTGGGTGCATTGAAAAAATGGAGGGCCACTATCGATAGTGAAAAATTACTATCGATAGCGTCACACGAATTTAAATATACGACACCTCGATAATACTATCGTTATTTTCGCAGCTCTACGGTACAGACGTATAAAATAATGTGCGTAAATATGTTCAGTTTTTTGCCTTTTAATTCTGTTTTCATATGTTAAAAAAATTTTATACTAAATTGTAATTGGTAAATTGTTTTGTAGTGTCCCTGATGATGGTTGCCGATGTTCTGTGTTCTTATTTTACCTCGAGACAGCGAGACTCATCATTCTTCATATTTCATATCTTAATTTAACACTTCAAACCGTTTATATTTGCGGTTTTCGGTAAGGTTCACAGATTAACGGTTCGTTACGGTTTGGTTCAGAGTCGAATTTGCATACCTAAATCACAATAAAAATAACTTATCAAAATTATATAGATCATCATTATTTTTTAAGGAACCTTTAGCTTTGGTAGACGACAATAGATTATAATTATTAGTTTGTTTTCTCGTCACATTCTTAGACTCAAGAATTTTCATTTTTTCTAGATTAATAAATTCGATTTAAAACATTTTTCGTACTCGAATAAAATTTACATGCAATTGGTGAGTATTTTAACCGAATTATTCGATCGGTTGATCTCTTATATTATTTTTTGACTTGATTTTAAAATCGAATTAAAAAAAAAAGTACATATTCCAAGTCGTTTTTCGATCTGATTTACTAATTTGTATAGTTTCATTCTGCAAAGCTATTTCGAAAATGTAACCATATTTGTATTATAGGGCAGGCACGACTGTTTCGTAGCATTTTCCATGTCCAGAAGGAGCATAAATATAAATTTTCAAAGCCTCGTTAATACTTAAAAGGTGGTTCAAAAAGAAAAACTTAAAAAAATAAACCTACTAAACCTAAAGCAGTTTGGGGGTTTCCCCCGCTAAAAAAAAAACGAAATGCATCTAGAGGGCTTACTCGCACAACAGTTTATTGTTGCGGCACTAAAATTCAGCTATTCCGGCTGTTCGGGAATTGATGGGAGCCTCTTGATAAACATTTGCTTCGATATCACAAATCTCATCTACGGTAACAGAACACTGCCGTCGGACGTGAGACCAGCCGAAGCAGAGTTCAACTGCAACATTTGACGCACCAATTCGGGGCCGCGCGTCTTTGAGCTGTGCTCGCGTGAATTCACCAACTGCTGGAACTCCAGTGCCATCAGGGTGCGCAACTCGATTAGGTATTTACACAGGTCAGTGTCCATAGTAACGTGTATCCATGTATCCAGACACAAACGGGACTTGCGCACATTCTCGTGCTTCTCCAGCTTGGCATGTTTTCCCGCCATGAGGCAGACCATTAAAGTGCTAACCATAGTGGTATGCTCAATTGTGGACACGTTGTCGGCAGTGCGATTTTTCTCCACGTAAACGATCCAATCGCTGGGCAGGCTTCTAAGCTTCCTATTGCCACGCAGCTGCAGACAGGAGTTACGTGACAGCTGTAAGTGTGGGTCTCCCTCGGCCACCAGTTGGTACTTGGCCCCGCGGACTATATAGGCCACTTTGGGAGAGAGTCCGGCCGTAAGGGCCAAGCGTATCATATTCGAATTCTTATCGTTTTTATTGACGTCGGTGTTTAGGCTAAAGATACGACGCACCGACTCGCGTAGCGTGGTGACAGCCGACACAAACATCTCCATTGATTGACGGCATATGAATTCCCGCTCGCAATATTCCTGCACCTCCCGACGACTGCGTCGACTCACCGACATAAACTCCTCGTACAGCAGGATCACACCCATCGAGTCGCTTAGCTTATCCATGCCGAACAACAGGCGTGCGGCCTGCTGCTTGCTACGCAAATTTCGATCCATGGTCAGGACAAAGGGATCGCGTACCGAGTAGTAGGCCGCAATGATGGTCATGCTGCCCAGGCAGCGAAAGTAGATGGAGTAAACCAGACACTTGCCCAGCTGCACATCCAGCGGCAACTCCGAAATGATGACACCCAACTTGGTGATGCGTTCGTCTTCATCCCTTAGCACGTCCAACAGTTTTAGTTTGCTGCAGGCCTGGTTAACAGCCTCGGGCTGTGGCGGATCCAGAGCGTAGGACAGAAACTCGGCTATGGGCATCTCCGGCGCGGCAATTTTGCTAAGCAAGCAAATCTCATCCAAAGTGCGACGCTGCATCTCCGGCTGGGTATAACAGCTCATGACGTTCAATCGCTTGCTGCAGTACAAACGATAGCAGATGCCGTTCTGGCGTCGTCCGGCACGGCCCGCACGCTGCTGCGCATCCGCCTGAGAGATCCAGGTGCAGGCCAACTGCGAGGCATCTGTGGCCGGATCGTAGGTCTTCATTTTGGCCTTGCCCAAGTCGATGACATACAGCAAGTCTGGTATGGTTATGGAGGTCTGACCTATGTTGGTGCTGAGAATGATCTTTAGTTGCACGCCCGGGTAGATGCGGAAGACATTCTTCTGATCGGCTGAGTCCACTTGGCTGTGCAGAAGTAGCATTTTCACAGGGCTGTGCGTCAACTCCTTTTGCAAGCGTTCCAGTAGTTGGGTCATATGCTGATAGCCCGGCAGGTACACAATGACTGCACCCTTCTGGCCTTTGCGCACCAGCATTTCAAGCATTGAGACTATCAAATCATAGTCAATATCGTACGTAGCGCATGATCGTGATTTATAATAGGCGGCCAACAGTTTATCTGCCTCCTCCTGCTCCTGTTTCTCTTCCTCCCACTCTTGCTCTGATGATGGCTCTTCCTTAAGCTCCATTTCTTCCAATATATCTTCCATTTTGTAGTTCATGTAACCCGTCTCCAGTAATATATCTTCCAGCTGCCATATACGTACACCAAAACTTCTGCCCTCCACATCCAAGACAGGAGCCTGGCCAAAATATGCAGACAAAGCCTTTAAATCCATGGTGGCTGACATGAGTATCAATTTCAGGGAACGATTCTTGCGCATTTCAATCTTAGTGGCCAACAATAGGAAATCTGTGTCCAAATCACGTTCATGTACCTCATCGATGACCAAATGTGTGGTGTGGCGAAAGAATTCCTTCGCATCCAGGGCCAGACAACGCAACAGGCAGCCACTGGTGGTAAATGATAATACAGTGCGGCTGGAACATTTGCCTGGAAGGGAAAAGAAGAAGTGCAAGTTAGCTGGGCACCACCTTTGTCAGCTGGCGGCCACTTACTGTTCATCCTAATCTGATAGCCCACAGTCTGGCCCAAAGTTTCGCCACGCTCCTGCGCTATTCTGCCCGATACACTCATGGCTGCTATGCGTCGCGGTTGGCTAACCACAATGCGCACCGCCTGACGTCGTTCTGTGGCCGATTCTAGCAAATATTGAGGCAGTTGAGTGGACTTGCCCGAGCCGGTGGCTCCTTTTACAATCAGAACCTGGGGATGAACAAAACAATTAGCGTGTACACTAGAAACAATCGATTTCAAAATACCAAGCTGGAAAATTATAGTTTTGGTCCAAGTAGATTTTAAAAAAAGAGTGGGCGAGGAATACTTGAAAGTTTAAAGGCATTTAAAGGAATTTTTTTTAGGTATACAACATTGATTTTTGAACTAATTTGAAGTCATGGTATCAAACTATTTCTTAGCTTTAAAATAAGGGTTTACAAATAGTTCTACGATTATTTTGAGAGCAGATATTACAAAATGATGTAATGTATTGCTGGCAAACTCGTCACATTCTTCTGAAGCTTTTGAAGGTGTTGGAAGTTGTTAGGGACCAGTCCCGAACCTATGATCTTTTAGGGACGCCTGTTAATTTTTATTGTGTTTGTGCCGAGTTGCCGTTTTGGTAACTGTTTTGTTCACTGTCTGGGTCGCTGTTTAGTCACTACTTTAGTCACTGTTTTGGTCACTTATTCAGTTACTGATCCACTGTTTTGGTAACTGTTTTGGTCACTGATTCAGTTAATAAATTCATTTTCATCGGGACTAAACTTTTTTCTAAGTCTATTAGGACCAAAACTAAACTTTTTTTAGCCTGGTATTTTTAAATCGTGAGAAAAATGTGCAAAAAAAAGGTCCAAACTTCTGTACACGGAGTAGGGTGCACTGGGACTCACCTGTGATTGATGCAACAGCTTCAAAATCTGTGATCGCTTAGCAGAAATGGGCAAATCGGAACGCTCTTTCATCAGGGCGCGACTTATGCCCCTTGCGGCTGGAGGCACCAACGGAACACCCACTAGGCCAAAATTGTTCTCCAACCGGCGCTGCAGTGGTGGCAAACGATGCATCTGTCCCTGGCCGTCTTCTCCATTACGTAGGATAGCCGCATTCACCATTTCCGACAAGTTGCTGTTATCCAAAAGCGTCATCAGTGACACGGACACCTCTAATTCGGGTTTTTCCAGGCGCAGGTGCAGCCGGGAACTCCCTGTGCGCCAAATGGTCAGCACTCGCAGGTCAGTTTTGCCATGGCTGCGTGTCTTTAGGCCCATACGTTGGGCAAACACATGCACATGTGTTCTCTCTTCTATGGACAAGCCGTACAGGTCCTGTTCGGTATCTGATCCTTGCATGAATTGTGTGACCATATCCTGCAACTCGCGACGCTCTAGATTGGAAAGCCCGTCGCCGTTGACAGCTGTTCCGTTCTTTTTTGGCTCTTGTTTGGCTTTGCCATAGCGGCAGGACTTGTTTTTGGTTCTCGGCATGCTGATGTTTTTCAGCAAAATGCTCGAGAAGGTTTGGAATGAATTTCTAATTTGTAAACGGAACGAGCTAGCGATGACAGTAAAAGCAGTGACTGAATAGCTAGTGAAGAGAGAAAAGGCAAGACGTGAAATGTCAGTTAACGCTTATCGGTGATGAGAGTTAGAGATGGCAAGTGAAATGAAATGCTTCGACTGGGTAAAAAATGTTTAAGTTTATTAAATTCATTAATGTGGACTGACGGCTTTTGCTAAGCTAAAAAAAACATAAAAACCCACCCAGACTGAACTGAGTGCACAGTGACAGCAACGATTTTAATTTTTAAAATTAGTTTTTGATCAATTAAAATAAATAACGATATAGTAATTAATTTTAAATTTTCAATAAATATAACTCTTAAATTCTATTTTTATTACAAATTAAATATGGATATTTCCATGTATTTAAAGCAAAATAAAAGTCAAAATAAACTTTTTTCTTGCTTCTGCCACTTTGACTTATAGCTCTTTCGGAGAACTTTAGTGGTAAAGTTGTTGGCAGACGTAGTGCTGGTTCCCAAGATAAAGTCAATCAAAAAGCGATACACACGTGACCGAAAATGCAAGTGTTTTTTTGGGCATCAATCTAAGTTAAACAATTTTACTGTATTAATATACAGTAGTGAGATGCCATTAGCCTCTTGAAAACTAGTCACAAGGAATGAAACCTAGCGCCTGGCTGCGGAACGATGGAACAATGTTCCGTTTTGCGCGTTTAACGTTTAACCTTCAACGTACCAATAGTCTGTTACGTCAAAGCAGAGGAAACATCTCACTTCTAGTTGGAGCCCTAACGGGTCACCGCCTCATCAGTAGAAATGCAGCATGCTTGGGCGTCGCTCACTACGACTTCTGTGAAAGCTGCACGTGTGAGAAAGAGGAGAAAAAATTACTGCATCTTTTTTGCCACTGTTTAGCTCTTAGTAAAAGAAGACTCTAAACAATTAGTCACCCTTTTCTGGTTAATCACTCAAAACAGGGATGGGCATCGCTTGGCCCGCCAGTCCCTTGCAGCCCGCACCGGTTTTGCACTTAACACACAACGCAATTCGATTACCGTTGCTCGTCTCGGCTCGACCGCAGTTTACAACAACAGCTCGCAGTTAGTCAAAGCAAACGACGAAAAGAAAATGTTGTTGATGCAGCAGTAGAGCCCTCGCGTCAAATTCTGCTGCCCTCCACTGACTTAAAAGTACCTGAGACCAGACGGGAGGAACTGACACTCGTTTAAATAGGGAATATATGCTATCGCAATGGGCCTTTCTTTTATGTTAGCCATTTCAAAGTAACCTATCCTTTATTTTCAGAATTGAAAATAAATAAAAAAAACTGCAAATAAAGTCTCTAATAAGTTAGAAGACCCAACTTAATAATATGCACGCTTTCTTGACAGACATGTTGGAAAATGCAAGTGAAAAATTATGCGTATGTATGACTGAGTGAACATGCTCGGACGTGCACACGAGTTTTTGGTGAGATGACCGAGTGAGACAGAAACAACGATTGCATACCTTTTCTCCTGCATACCTTTGCTCCTGTCGTAACTCAGCCACAGAATGTCCAAGTAAATGACCAAGCTTAAGCCTCGCGAAGTCAAGAATCTTTGATAAAATGGTTGCCTGTTGCAACAACTAGCAAGTCATAAATTGTTGGGCTAACTTTGTTGCACCTTCCTGGCTTATCAAGAACCTTCTTTCTCATTTCACCAAATATGTATGTAGTTCAATGCGTACGTACCTCCAAGTTTTGCTCCAAGTTTGATTTACTTTTAAAGATTATTTAGTTTTAATCAAGAAACAACGACTGCCCCAGACGAGTGCCACAACGAAACTGAAAAATTTTCTACAATTTGCTTTGTCACCCAAAACGACAAGGCTGCTTTGAGCACAAAATCCCAAAAACACTGTACGCTAAAAAATACCAAATAAATTTCAGTGCCGGAAAACACTGAAAACTTTAGACTTTAGTCTGTTTCCACTATAAGTTTCTGAAATCACTGCTTCCTCATATAGAAAATCATTTTGGCAGAGGTTTTATTTTATTTTCTCTCCTCAAGTGGGAATATTATGCACGAAGGTGCTTTCTTATTCATTCCTCCCTTAATGCTCACGATATATTGATAATGTCATCAGCTTCGGCTCGATAAATTGATTACCGACCTATTTAAAACAAGAAAAAAATAACCAATTTTTAATGTAGTTGTTGCAAAAACCAAGAGAATTGGTGATAAAATGGGTTTTAAGTTGAAAATTCCTCGTTTATATGATCGGAAAAAAGAGCTCTAAGTTTCGCACCGTGGATTGCTAGTTAAACTAGTTTACAAAATTAAAAAAAATAAACCCATTACTGCTAGAATTTTTCTTATCTCTTTTTAGATTCTGAACTCAAAATTTATTTCAAAAATTTTTTCTGCAAGCGTTTTTCAAATGTGAATTTGTATACTTCGTTCGGTAAAAGCACTTACATTTTAATAAGCAAGACTTGAATCGAAAGTTTATTGAATTTCCATTGTTTTCAAATCGGCTTAGCAGTTTGAACATAACAAGTAGAAATATTTAGAAAAATAGATTTTTGCTCGAAAACTTCCGAAATAATGTTTTACACGTCTAGGAAAAATATTTAAGAATACAAAACTAATAGCCATTTTTTTTTGTCAATATAATAAGAGAGTCAACTCATAAAAAATAATCAAGAAAAGTCGACGCGACTAAAAATGGGTTTCTAAAAAATCTCAAAAATACCTAATTGACAATGCACTCAATTGGTCCCCCTTCGGTATTTATCCATAGATTTTCTTCACCAATACATACCTTATTTTCTTAAAAGAAATATGAACTATAGGTAAAGAGACAAACAAATGTGTTTTTTTATTTTAGATCTAATTTTCGTTAAATTTTGAAAATAGATTATTACCAAAACTACATTTTCCAAATATTTTCAACAAAAAGAATAAAACAAAACATTTTTAATTTAAGGCCTCTATCCAGATGTGAATTAATTTGAAGTAAAGTAAAATTTTCATACAAAAATGACAGAAGAAAAGTAGAAATAAAATTTTGCTTCAAAATTTGTATGAAAATTTTTCTTTACATCGAATTAATATGTGTACAAATTTTTGCTGCTTGGAAGGCTGTTTTTGGACCTTTTTTAAAAAAACCTTATTTGAAAACGGAACTAAAATTATTTAAATTCTGTTTTTTATATTGAATTAAGAATTTTTTTAAAATTATGATTGAAATAAGAGCCATAATGGTGACAATTCTGCTTCGATTGCACTTTGCTTCATTAAAATAGGTTTAGAACGACGGGCGCAATCAGTGCCGCCAGTTCGAAAAACTTGGTTTCGAGATAAACGCGTTGAAAGTTTGCAGTTTCTAGGCAAATCGGGTCACTTTGGGTCATTAAAATGGGCTATATCTTCTAAAGTATTTCGAATTTCAAAAAATCCTTTTAGGACGATATTTCAAATATCCAAGCTATAAAAATATGCAAATAAAAATAACGAAAAAAAATTTTTGCCAAGCATCAATATCCCCTTAATAAATAAAAAGATCTTCTCAGGCTTTTTCCGAGTCAATTAACTGTATGTAACCCCTTGGGGTTTAGTTTTTAGCTATTATTATATTGGCAATTTTTTTATTTTTAACTTTTTTTTAGCATTTTTTTTTAAATTTAGTAACTTTTGAACCTGTTTTTCTGGCAACACTGTTGTATGGGCAAAAATAACAACTTTGAAATTCAATTATAAAATTTGTGGAGCTAAATTCTTTATAATTCGTGGGCTATCGATAAAATTTGATTTTTATATAGTTGGAAATTACAGATCATTTACCAAAATTCTTGAGAAATGTCGTTTTTCAAGCTTATAGTTAATACTGTATGTAACCACTTAATTTGAGTCACTTATGAAAGTCTTTCACGTTCCCAATCACCTTACCTCCATCGCCACAATCACTCACGCATTAAACCACACGTGATGAGTAGCAGTTACATATTGCCTTGTCTCATCTCTAATAGCTGACAATCAGCTGGTCATACTGTTATTTACAGCCAAGCATTTTAATTGCAATTTCATTTGCTTAAACAAACACAAACTCAAACAAACTGCTAAGGTAGGTGCTCCCAACTAAATTCAGCTCACAACTGTCTGTCTGTACACTAATTTGTAACCCTCCTGCACAGTTGCCAGCATGAGTTCGCAGCGCGGCAATGTCCAGCGCACACGTGCACAGAAGCACAAGAATCGCTTCGTCTTCAAGAACGATTTGCACGACAAGACGCCCCAGCAGACGCGCCTCAACCAGATGCACGTATCCACCGTGTGTCAGCGCTGCAAGGAGGTCATCGAGTGGAAGATCAAGTACAAGAAATACAAACCCCTGACCCAGGCCAAGACGTGTGCCCGCTGCCAGCAGCGGACAGTGAAGAAGGCTTACCATGTCATCTGCCGCGACTGTGCGGTCAAGGCACACGCCTGTGCCAAGTGCCTGAAGACCGCCGACGAGGTGTCCATTGAGGCGCCGGGGCCCACGCCACAGGAGGAGCAGCAGCTGCAGGTGGAAATGGATCGCCTGATTAAATCTTTCTCGGAGCGTAAGCGTCGTGCATTTCTGCGCTTCATGGCAAAGGGCAAGACGACCAAGGAAGAGGAGAAAGTCGAGGAGGAGAAAGACGAGGCGGCCGAGGAGAAGTCCAAGCGAGTGGCTCACACGCGGGATGAGCTGCTGGCCAAGATTAAGCAGCTGAATTTGGCCGAAGAAGACGAAGATGGTGAAGACTACGATGAGGATGACGATGAAGGGGACGATGAGGAAGACGATGCGGAAGATTCTGACTGCGATTCAGAAGAGGATGAAAGTGAGGAAGAGAAACATGTTAAGGCGAAATAAAGTTTTTGTTTTACATGATTTAGAAAAAGACGCAAAACGAAATTCGTTGGAAAGCTTTAAAGTGCTTGCCAAAGCTTTTGTAAAGCTTTCAATTTGAATTTGTTTATGAAATGAAACTTTCGCTTAGAGATGAGTCATTATGGCAAGGTAACTGTGACTGCGATACTGAAGGTGAAATACGTAAATCACGGTTTCAATTGCAAATTAAAAAATTTTAAATAATACAACTGTGGTTTCACTTTTTGCAGGGATCGCAAATAAAGAGTTATCTATATATGGGACATAAACAGTGATATCTTTAGAACTTTTGGAAAACAGTCATGATGTGTGGATCCAATATCATTCATATGATACATCACAAGTCCTGATAAGACCATTAATTTTTTTACAAGAATCCTTTAAGTCAGGCAAAAGTTCACTTTGTATATGTAAAAACTACATAAATGTATGTTTCGTAGAAAAAAGATTACTCGGCTGCTATAATGACTAGAGCATTACTTTTTTTTTTTAAATTTGTATGCAATGCTTAAAAAATTGTCAAAAAAAAAACCAAGTGAGTGCACCAAATGTAAAAAAATAATGGATTCAATCACAGTTTTGGTTGTTTTTGAAACATAACTGAAAAACAAAAAAGATTTAATTCATAAGTTCGGTTCTTTCTCTTTTAAAATTTAAGTTTCGTTCTATGAAAGTAGGACCTACCGTTGAATTCCATAATGTTACCTACGCAGGAAGACCTCCAGATTGACGGTTCACTTGTAAATGTAAGGAATCATTGTTACTGTTGAAGGATATCTTTTTAACTCTCTTCTTTAGTTTCTTTTCCAAAACTACATATATTTATCAAAATTGAATGAGGTGTAGTCACCAAAATTAAATCCCCACACATAAGAATAATATTTTTTTATTTGGTAAGCAAAATTATACAGAGAATGAAAGTAGCAGTCGCAGTGACTGTGATGATTACTTAAGCCAAGTCACAGTCGTTGCGGTGCTCATCTCTAATACTTGCACGCAATTAAAAGCTCGCTGCTAAGCAACTCAAATGATTAAAGGCGGCAAATTAAAAATTTGATTTTTGTTTTTTTTTATTATTTGCAGACATGCGACATGCGCGACCTCAAGCAACGACTGTTCGATCTGTTGCGCTCCGGCGGTACCAACAACAATAACAATCACCATCAGAACAGCAACAATCCTCAATCACAGGGTAGCAACAACAACCACCACCACCACCAGAACGTTACAATACCCCAAGTCCAACAATTGCCCGTCCAGAAACCGAAAAAGCTACACGAATACACCGCCGCCGATTGTAATGCAGCATTTCTGCGAAAATATCACGATCTAAGCATTAGCCGGGACAGAGACCGCGGAGAGGGCAGCAATGTAATCTACTTCAATGAAAACCTCTCGATGGCCAGCAAATATAATAATCATCAATTTCCACTCACACGCTATCCCTCCTGTCCCTTAAGCAGTTTTGGCTTAGTCACCAACCGGCAGGAGGGATCCGCTGAAGGAAGCAGCAGCCTGGGCGACGAGGAGGAGGAGGATACGGAGAGTGAGCGATATCATTTCTGTTCGGACGAGGATCAAAGCAGTAATACGCAGACGCTGAAGATTCGAAGACATTTGGAAATGGACATGGATCTGGATCAGGATCACGATGATCAGGCCGAATCGCAATTGGATTCATTTTGCACGCTGTGCACCTCGACATTTAGTTATAACAAATGCTGTCGCTTCTGTGACAATTCGCTATGTGGCTCCAAATGCAATTCGGAGCGAGGTTCGCATGCGAGTCGCCTTAGTCGAAAGGGCAGCAAGGCTATGGCCAAGGGCCATCATGGCTATCCTGCGAGTGAGGTGGAAAACCAGGAGTGTAGTGGACAAAGATTTGGCGGTAGCATGCGAATGTTGGCGGCCCATCATCAACAACAGCAGCAGCAACAGCAACAGACAGCGGCCATCAGGTGAGTGAACTTGACAGAAAATCTGGTTTGGAACCATGTTATCTTTTTGGGCTTGGTGAAATATCAAAGTAAAATATGACTAGGGGAATGTAGGCATTTCTGTTGGCTGCTTAAAGTGCAAGTGCTGTCAAAAGGGACAGACTGGGAAAGAAAGAACAGGAGGAACATATTGTTTCTACGCTGGATTTCTCAGACTCCTTTGATATGAAGAGAATTCGCTTAGAAACACTTCCAGAAAAATTACCTTTGATATCAGGATTAGGTTACAAAAATGTATCTAGCAGGGAAAGAAAGCTCTCAGGATTCTGACACGGCCCACTGCACACTGGGCCAGCAGGCCGAAATTTTGGGCAAAAGTCACACTTTTTTGTTTGGTAAACTGTATAAAGCGATTGTCGGAATTGATTAAGAATACTTATAGCTATTTTATGCCAAAATTTGGAACATTTTATGGTTTTTGAATGGCAGCAATTCAAAGTTGATTTTTCTTGAAATTGCTCCAAAAACTGGAAAATTAATAGTCGAAACTAGGAAAGAAAAAGCTTCTAGAGTTTGATTGTATATTTTCGACTAAGGAACAGATTTCAATATAAAATTATAAAAAGTTTCCAATTCTATTCGTTTTCATAATAAATGAAAAAAAATCTTGAATTTTGTGGGTTTTTTTCCTATGGCAACTTTGACTTATGAGTGCCCACGAGTGCCACTGGGTATTCACTCTCAACATGACTAATTATTTTCTTTGAATATTGTAAAGGGTGATTTTTTAGCTATTATCTTTTTAACTTGTAGTTATCTTTTTGGCAACCCTGGTTTAAACAGCTCATGCACGTTTCGTGTTTGGTTTCACTGTCAAACATCTTCAGTTTGGTCTATAATTTAACCATGAATCGTCTTACAAACTTACAAACGAAGTTCATCGCGCGCTTCTTCTTTTATTTTATGGTCAGTTTAAGGGGGGAACACACTTTGCGATGAGCAAAAGTAGATGGTTTTTAAAAAAATTCCAGAAAAAAAGTATAGGAGATTTTTTTTTTGTTTTTTTATTAAATAGTTAATGAATGAAAGGAAAATACAAAATTTTTTTTTGTCAATATGAGGGCCGTTCAGAAAGTTATCGGCCTCCGAAAAATGCTGAATAAAAAAAGGTGCCCACATGGTGACCATGGTTGCAGCACTTGGGATGATCTGAAAAAAAAAAAAATGCGGTTATGTTTAGAACTAATGTGGCTATCGTTCGGCCCTCCGAAAAAAATTGACAATTTTTTTGACAAAATGGCGGACGTTTGAAAACAAAAAATTTTTTGGCCTTTTTTTTGTCGTGTAGTGTAAAAAAAGTACACTTAAAATATAGGTATTCAAAAGTTGGAGGGCCGAACGATAGCGACGACAATTCTGCGTCGTATAAGCCCTCCGGAGCAAAATCGGTCCACTGGTTTCTTGAATCGTGGCCACCAGTTTGAAAAACGTGGTTTCGAGATAAACGCGTTTAAAGCTTGCAGTTGCTAGGCAAATCGGGTCACTTTGGGTCATTAAAGGCTATATCTTCTAAACTATTTCGATTTTGAAATCCTTTTAGGGGGATATTTTGAATATCCAAGCTACAAAAATATGCAAAAAAAAGTCGAAAATTTTTTTCCGCAAAGTGTTTTCCCCCCTTAAACGACCCACTGAAGCGGCTATTCGGGCTATTGTGACTAAATTTCGCACTAAATTTACATTGTTGGACATTAAACCACCAACACGCTTACGTAGAGTGCGAACTGAAGAAAATATCGCAGCTGTATCGGTCAGTTTTAATGATGACCATCAATTATCGATTCGTCGCCGTTCGCAGCAATTGGTCCTCTGTTACTCAACAACGTGGAAAATTTTGCGGAAGGATTTAGGTGTGAAGCATTTTAAAATACAGCTGGTGCAAGAATTGAAGCCGAACGACCTACTGCAACGTAGAAGTTTTGGGGAATGGGCTCTTGGAAAGTTGTCAGCCTGAAGCATTGCAAGAGCTACCAATGCATCCAGAAAAAGTCACAGTTTGGTGCGGTTTATGGGCTGGTGGCATCATTGGACCGTACTTCTTCAAAGATGATGCGAATCGTAACGTAACTGTGAATGGTGAGCGCTACCGTGAGATGATATCCAACTTTTTTTTGCCCAAAATGCAAGAGCTTGACTTGCATGACATGTGGTTTCAACAAGACGGTGCCACATGCCACACAGCACGCGCAACAATGGACTTATTGAGAGGCGAGTTCGGTGAACATTTATTTCACGTTCGGGACCGGTCGATTGGCCGCCTAGATCGTGCGATTTAACGCCCTTAGACTATTTCTTGTGGGGCTATGTTAAAGCTCATATCTATACAGACAAGCCCGCTTCAATTGACGCATTGGAAGACAACATTGAAGCATTTATTCTGCCGAAATGTTGGAAAGAGTATGCCAAAATTGGACTATTGGCATGAAATAATCTTCAAACATTAAATTATATGAACCATACTATCGATTCAAATAAAGATTTCATGCATTTTTTCGAATTTAATGTGTTTTTTTTTTTGAAAACTTTCCTATAGCTCTTAAAAAATTACACTTTACTATAGCTGTGGAGGTATGCGCTTTTGCGTAGTTTTGCTTTGGATTTCATTAAATCGCTTTTAAAAATGTATTTCCATTTGACATCGAGCCAATTTGAAGTTTCAAGTCAGCCGAAAAGTAACCTTTTCTTTTTTAAAACATCGGAATTTTGCCCATGAAGCTAAGCCGTGAGAACAAAGCTATTTTCATTTCCATGGATTAAAATGTTTAGCATACTTTTAGAAGCACGGAATTATGAAATTATGTCACCGGCAGAACTACAGTATAATTCTTGCTGGGATTAGAGATAAAGTTTAATTTATCATGACTTGGAGTGTTAAAAGGAATCATGCATTGATGTTAGAGACCAAACTTTTGGTGGATAAGCGTTCCTTCGACAGCGTTCCTTAAACAAGTCCCACGCTAATGCATTTGAATCGTCAAAAGCAATTTTATTCAACTTCTGGTTGGTAATATTGAGTTAGATATTTTCCCGGTTAAAGAGATTCAGTGCATAGTCTGCTGAAAATATTTCAGCTATGAACTTGACATTCAGTGGGTAGGTTGCAATTCTGATTGATGTATATGTTGGACTCTTCGATCGCAATCAGACCCCAATCTCTCTCTCTGTGAAACTAAACCCAAACCGAACTCTTTCTTAAAATGCATCACTAGTTTTTGGACAGTTCTACAACATTAACTCTTTACCTCTTGATTTTCTTTCATAATTGAGTTTTGTATATCTCAGTGCTGTGTGTTTTAGGTAGTATCAAAATTATACTCCAAAGCAAAATTTTCAAAAGTCTTAACAAAATCAAAGAATTTGAATCCACAAACAGAATACTTCGACTCAAGTTTTTACGCGGAAGTATATGAAAATGTCTTCCTCAAGTGATAACAGTCCTTGCTGTAGTACCACTGACGTCTCATCGATCAGTTCATTGTCCAGTGATGATGATGATGATAGAGTTACAAAGGTATTAAAGGCATTACCGGAACCGGAACGCAAGAAGGCATTACCGGAACCGGAACGCAAGACAGAGGTATTACCGGAACCGGAACGCAAGCCTCTTACAGCTAATGTAATAGTGAAGACAAAATTTAAACTGTACAACATTATGAGCGGCATCGATTTTAGGAATCAGATTATCAGTTACTGCCATCGTCTTGACGTATGCGGCCACATTAAGTTTCATGGAAGGCGCGCACGTGGAGTCATGGAGGGCACAAGCTCTAATATTTGTCAAGTAAAATTCCATATATTGACTCAGTGCATACCATCGTTTGCAAGACGCTCCAAGTTTTCGCCTTTTATAAGGGAAAACGATCCGAAACGTGAGCCTTTTCACCGGATCTACAGTAAGCCAAAGCCTAAGGCAGACGAAGATGACGATGATTTAGGTATGTAAGTTTACTTTACTTTTGTGGAAATTTATTTATATGCACGACTTTGGTGGTTATCACCAGGATTTGAACACACAACCCCCATTCTAAACACTTAGCGCACAACACCATCGGTAAAAATGTCAACCTTTATCGGCCATGTATCCTACAAAATTCTTCTTCTTTTTTGGCCCGATAAATCAATCACAACCGTTTGACGGTCTCGGCCGCTGCAATTAATGCTCCCCACTCGCCTCTGTCTTGTGCGAGCTGGCACCAGTTGGTCAGTTCAAGCGCCTCAATGTCTTTCAGCACCTGATCTTCCCATCTTAGTTTCAGGCGTTCTCCCCTTCTTCCTTTCCCTAATTCGGTCGCCATCCGCCTGTACACTTTTTTTTACTGGAGCTTCTTCATCCATACGAGTAATATGTTGAATCCAGTGCAGCCGCTGTTGTCTTAAGCGCTTGCTCACAGTCGTGGTTCACGGGTCGGAACTCTCGCCTTTTTACAGATTAAATCCTGAAGGACTTTTCTCTGAACACGCGATCGCCTCCTCATCCAATACTGTAAATGTGGTTCTCGGCCGTTTGCGGACTGGGATAATAAGCTACTTTATAGCGCATTTTCGTTTTCGAGAGTGGGCTCTGCTCTGAACTCCTTACGGCCGAAGTAACTTCGGTTTGCACGAGTTATTGTTCTTCGGTCTCCAGACTGATGTTGTTGTCGCTGGTAATCCGTTCCGAGGTAGACATAGTGCTTTACAACCTTAAAGTTGTCCAGATTGTCCAAGACGCGCGCTGAGACTAGGAACTTCGTCTTTTTCTCATTTACCGCTTATCTCGTGAGTTTTGACTGCTTCTCAATCTCTGAAAACGCCCTGCTTACCGCCAATATCATCGGCATATGCAAGTAGCATTACCTCTCTATAAAAGATGGTGCCCGTTCTGTTAGAATTTGGGCACTGTCGCAGTATATACTCCATCAGCAGATTAAAGGAGTTACACAATAAAGTGTCACCCTGCCTAAAACCTCTTCTGATATCGAAAGGCTCGGAGAGGTTCTTTCCTATTTTGACGGAGCTTTGTGTGCTTCTCAACGTCATCATGCAAAGTCGAACGTACTTTGCTGGTATACCAAAAGTAGACAGTGCTTTAAAGAACTTTGACCCTTTCGGTGTGTCGAAAACGGCTTTATAATCAACAAAAAGATGGTAGATGGTGGTGGATTTACCAGGTCTACAGCCACACTGATAAGGTTCGATCAGTTCGCTCATTCTCGGCTTTAGACGTTCACATAAGATACATGACAGAACCTTATATACAATGGGTAGGGGACTGATCCCGCGGTAATTGCCGCAGACAGCAGGGTCTCCTTTTTTGAGTATTGGATAGAGAACACTTAGACTCCAATCTTCGGGCATGCTCTCTTCAGACCATATTCTGCATAGGAGTTGGTTCATGCACCTTACAAACTCCTTACCGCCAGACTTGAACAATTCAGCGGGCAGCTCATCAGCTCCAGCTAATTTGTTATTTTTTAGCATCTTTATGGCTAACAAGACTTCGTTTTGGTCCGGTGGGTCTATTTCTATATAATCGATTGGTGGTTCCACTACTTCTCCAGAGGTGTCATTGTGTTCGTCATCGCCTCCCAGCAGGTTGGAGAAATAGTTTCTCCATTTGTCTAGTGCAGCGATGTTCCTCCAAAGCCCCCAGGGGCCGAGCGCAATCGGCTATTTACACGCACACGAGCCGAGCGCATGCTGAAGTCGGGCATATGAGCGTAAGCAGAGCTCTCATTGCCTTCATTCGCTGCCCAGCCGTCGTTGAGGGCAGTTCAAAGCTGGGCTGTGTCGCTTTAATATTGCACACCAATACACTCTCACTTAATGGCCTCGCTCTTCTTGAACTTCGCTGGTCTAGTGCCACTTGAGTGTCTGTGACAAGATTTCTGTCTTTGTCCTTACATAGTGAGGCCCCGGGCTTAAAACCTTCGGCTAGTCGCCGAACTTTTTGGTAGAATTTTCGAGTCTCAATTCGACTTCCTCACGCATACGCTTTCCTGCTCATTCTTTTTCCTTTGAAGGCGCCCCCCCTCAACTTTTCTTCTGGTATCGCTCTTGACAGCTGCGTTTCTATGGAGTTCTGTAGGCAGCGTCTCCGTACCGGCGGCTCCATATCGTACCAAGACTTTACCGGGAGTGCTCGGCATATTCGAGAATCTCAGCAGCCGTACTCATGGTTCACGTTCACATACCTGAAGGAAAGGTGAGATTTCTGAGCTGTTTTACTGTGTAGGCTTCGGAGGTCCGTTGTGATGCAGCTTCGACGTACTAGAGCGGGCATGTGCCACACTGGCGCGTCTATGGCTAACAAGGTAGAGATCCGAGTCTATTGGCTCCTGGAAACACGTACGTAGCACTCGAGAATACCTCGAACAACGGAATTCTTATAGGATAGATCCGTGTTTGCGGTGTTTAAATCGCATAACGACAATGCCGAGAAAATCTTAGTCTCTCCATTACTGAGGTTTCTTCGTCAGTCAATTCGGCCGATTGTCGGACTAAAAACGGCTTTCCCCGATTTTGTTTAATTAAGTCGGATAGGGCAGCGTGTTTTAGCGTATCTAGTGCGGCGTTTTTGTTGGGCGTGACACAGATAAGACTAATAGAAATATTTTGAATGAAGTCTGAGTCGTATGCTTTAACGGTGTGAAGCTGATGACGAACGGTCCAGTAACGCACCAAACTGGCTGTCGCTTTCAGGGGGTGGTTAAGTTTTCCTGGGAATATTTTTCGAGGACTTTTATTGTTCACAACCCTTAAGGGTGCGAAATCACATATTAACGTGTAAAAGTTCGGGTTCAGATGGTCTATGAGTTGAGTCATCGGATGAATCATAAAGGTCAAGTCGAAGGCCCCTATTGTCGCCGCCTTAACTCGCCGCCATTACAGGGTCCGGGAGGTGTATCACATACCGGGGCTTACTTGTAACCGATCAGCAACTTTACCTCACTGCATACGCCCCCATAACCACAGGAGCATTCCTGCCTTCCAAAGAAGCCCAAGAAGCTTGCCTATGGCTAGGCTTATTTCAGTTACGGTGGGTGGATCGTGGAATACTGTGGTCGGATTCCTTTTTTGCGTGGTGGAATTGTGGATACTGGTTTCGCTGCGATTCGGTTGTCTTTGAAGAATTCTCTCCAACAGGAGAGCTGGTCAGGTATCGCGGTAATATTACTCCATCTTCCATCCATCCATATTATTTCCGACATCCCTAGCTCTAGTACCTTTTAAATCTTGTCGATTTATGAACCGAACTGAAACGTTTTCATTCGCGGTTTGTGGTTCGGTTCAGCGGTTAACAGTTCGATTGGTTTCGGACTGCACTCAGATACTCTAATGAGGCAAAGATTCAACAGAGACCCAAAAATATTCTCATCAACTACAAAATTTCAATCTTTAAATTCTGGGTGAAAGTAATAAATTGCCATTGACTAAACGATTTGAATGCGATAAATTGGCTAATCAATGCGATATCAATACCCTCAAATCGTTGCACTCTGCACACATAAATTGTACAATGTAAACACATCATAAAAGTGATTACAAAGTGCATAAGTGTCCACTCAAAATGTCACTTGCCTCATTATCAACTAATTAATTGCTTGCTTTTGGTTTAAATCTATTAAAAAGTAACAAAGAAGAAGCTGATGCTATATATTTATTGGCTGAGCGCGCGAGCGAGAGCAGCAAACCTTAAGCTGGCCATAAAGCGCCGTTAGCCGCTGTGCGGCCAAAGATGCCTTCACCATGAAGCATGAATTCTATTGAATACGAGTAGAAAAAGTCCAGCAATGTGCAAAAAGCGCATCGAAAATCAACTTCATAGACAAACATTTATATGCGCATATATGAACGTGGGTCGCCTGATAAGTCATTGGGCTGAGTAATTAAATGCTACAATTAATAATCAGATTATAGTTGCTTTGTTGGCCGAGATTTTTATGGGATATGCAAAAATATGAGAAAAAGTCTGATTGTAGAGTCAAATATTAACGAAAAAGTCTGGCTTTTTTTTATTAAGCTATAATCCAGATTCCTACAAATTATGTCTAGCTATATTTTTTTAAAAAAGGACGGACTAAGCTCTAGAACAATCGGTCAAGTATGTTTTGTTCCTGAAAGTGCCTACATTTATCGTAAATCTTTCGTCAATATTATTGAAATAAGAACAAATGTTTTTCAATTTAGAACTTTTCGTACCTACAGTAAATCAAAATATTAAACAAAATCGCGTTCTTAATTCATGTACAAATTTCCTTTGATAAAGTAGAAGATATACTTATAATGCATCCTCCTAAAAATACGTATTTTCAAAAGGATCTATTCTTAAAACTCCCAACCGATTCTAATGGCCCAGCCTTTTTTGATTCAATATATTCAATACCTTGAATATAGAGATTCTGAAAATGATCAAATTGGGAATAGTTTTAGAATTCTATGGGCTTAAACCAAGATCATTCTGTACTTTTTTGATGTGATCTCATTTTGTTTCAAAAATGACAAGAATTTATACTCATTTTAAGATTAGCAATGGTTAAAAAAGTTGCGTTTGTTCACAACTGTAAACAACTTATGCATTGCAGAATGCCTATACAGTACTGCTTCATGGATGTCCACTCTTGGGGATGTTGACTCTTGATTGTTGAAGTCTTTTCATGCAATCAACGCCTTAAGCAGTTGGAAACTGCAAAAAGCTATGAAAACAAAATCAGTCAATCAGACACAATAGACATAAAGACAAACTTTGTGGGTGTCAATGCTTAAGCTTTAAGGCTTAAGTTTCTAAGTGAGAAATTTTGAACTGCCCGTTGAATTTGAATTTGCATTTAAACAGGCGTATGTGTTGTTACATGAAACTTTTGTTAGTTTCGTTTACAGAACAAGAGAGCGTGACTTCTCTTATAAAGGTCGCCAAATAAATTATAAACTCAGTTTGAGAGTTAATCAGTTTTGATTTAAGGACCAAAACAACCTAAAAGTATGATCAATAAGACTTAAAAATAGTTCGAAATGTACTTAAAAAGCACTTTGAATTGACTTAACACATACGGGAGCCTTTTTTAAGGCATGGAATAAACTTGTTGACGGTCATTATCAAATGTCAATATATAAGTATACTTTACATCAATAGTAGTTTTTACGTGAGCCGTGAGTGGCACTGGTTGAGTCTCTTGTCAATCAAGCGAGGGTCTCAGAGTAAGTAAAAATAAAAAAGAAAAGTTGTATACGATAAGCTCCGCTTTCAATCTTGGGTTATGCGTTACTTTATACCCCATATTCAAAACTCGATACTCAGTAATCAATAGTAGTACTTGATTCTAAGTATTTGATATTACGTTCTCGATATTAAGTACTCGATACTCAATATATGATACTCAGTATTAGGTACTCGATACCAAGCTCTCGACACTCAGTTCTCGATTCTAAGTATTCGATACTTAGTACTCGATAGTAAGTTCTCGATACTCAGTATTTGATACTCAGTACTCGATACTAAGTACTCGATACTTATTTTTCGATACCAAGTACTCGATACTCCGTACGCGGCTCTAAGTATTCGATATTATATTATACAGGCCTGTTCTTCGCGGATCCTGTTACGTTTTCCCCGGTCGCTGGGCGGTAATTTCATAACTCAAAATAATGACTTGTAGTTCGATTTTGATACCATTGTTTCGGTCTTTAGATACTTTGCAATTTTAGATTTACTTTAATATGAATCTTCACATTCTTGCAAGTGCCGATGAATTCACATAAGTAAACTGTCGATGTTTTCACGTTAAATAATGGCTTGAAAAAGTTAATTTTGTACAATTGTTTAGTGTCATTTTAGATACTTTTCACGACATCAACTATTTTGAGTGATTATTGGATTGTTTTGATTCACCAGTTGATTAAGGTGAAAGTGTAGTCAACGGAAACAATTTGGAAATGAAACATTCGAATTGCAAATCGTTCGAATACCAGAACAGCTAAAACCAAGTCGTTCGATTTTGTTTTCATTTGAAATCGAAGAAATATGTGAAAACCGGAACAGGCCTGATAGACTAAGTATTCGGTACTTAGTACTCGATTCTAAATATTTGGGTCTAAGCACTCGATGATAAGTTTTAGATACTCAGTATTCTGTGTGTTTGTTTGTGTTTGATTTTGGCTTTGTTTTTGACTTTGTTTTTGTGTTTTTGTTGTCTATGTTTTTTCTTTGTTTTTGTCTTTGTGTTTGGTTTTGTTTTTGTGTTTGCTTTTGTCTTCGTTTTTGTGTTTGTTTTTAGTTTGCTTTTGTGTGTATGAGTGTGTTGTGTGCGGGTGGGTGTGCCTGGCCAGCCAACTGATATTGATAAGTCGGTGTGTAGAAGTCAAATACAGATTCTAATGATTCCAAATCACCAATTTTGATTTCTAAAAGCTGACATTTGTTGGAGTCTTTGGCAGATTCAGTTTCAATACTCGTTTATTGAAAGTGGTAAGTACTAAATTTCTGTAAAGCCGTTTTGAAGTAGTATAGTGAAGGCTCTAACTATAACTCTCATTTACTTGAATCTAGGTTAAAATTTGTCATCGTAGTAGGCAGATTCAGTTCTTATACTTTTATATTGGTCTGCAGAATGTTTCCTAAGTTCCACTACAGCAGTACACACCGTTGACTAAAGTGCATTGCTCTAAAAGTAGATTATGTTTTGTATTTTCCCACTTAACCCCACTACCTATCAGCCGACCCACGTATGTGCACACATGCATATGGCTGTCTGTCTATCTTGGCTGGTGTTTACATCGTTGGCCACAACCAACAACCTGGCGCAGAGCTTTCTTAGTTGTTGCCACTTCTTTTGGGGTCTGTTGGCGCTTTGGCTTTTACATTTCTTTGACGACCGCTGGCCAAGCTGGCAGCCGACGAAGACTTCGACTCCAAATCCGACTCCGGCTTCGACTCCGACTTGGACTTCGAGTTTACCGCAAGCCACAAACAAGTCTCAACTCGACCATTGTTCGTATAGCACGTGCCGGCGCGCTGTGAAAACAAACTCTCATAACTTTTGTTGTTTTCATTTCTAAACATTTTGATAAGAAATGGCTTATGGTTTTTGTTTTTGTGTGTGAAAAATATAGCAAAATACAAACAAATGTACTACAGGGTACATGGAAAGTGAGCAAGTGATGTGTGATCGATTGATCCATGAGTGACCAAACAAATTGAAGCCGCTTTATGAGGCGCAAATGTGCTGGGGTAAGCATCATAATCATAAGTTCAAAAGAAGGCCAAATCATAAAAGAATGCAAATCTGTGTGAACTGGCAAATATTTTTGAATTCCAGCATTTTCTCTTTCTACAACGATTAGTTCACAAACGTACAAATGCGAATGTATGTAAGTAACCGGCAGAATGCATATATGTAGGTATTCTTGATCAGCATCCACTGCAGAGTCTGATTTGCCAGAGGCAAATCAAGTATATTTGAACTCCCTTAAAATAAGGGCTTTTCTAACAATTCATTAACAATTCGGCTAACTATCGGCAGTCAGATCGTCCCTTGGTTTTAGGGCTGGCTGTCACATACGCTTCTTGACAAGTACAGGGTATATTATAGTCAAACTTTGCGATGTTCGTGATGGTTTGGATAAATTATTTAAAATTAAATTTAAAAGGCATTACTTTGAATGCTCGAGACAGGGGTTGGTTGCTAAGTATTTCGGTTCGGAGATTACAAAGAATATGTATCAAACCACAAAATTCCGTGCTTATTTTAACTATAATATAGTTTGATTTGACCCGATTGGAGGATTAATGTTTTAAGTACTTGTTAACCCTAATTAATTCGAATGGGATTGTCCTAAGTATGCATTGTATATTTTGACCTTATTGACAAAGTAGTCGTCTTAAGAACCATAGTACATTGTAAATAATATAGACAAGGTTAAAAATAAGAACCATGCTTCGAGGGGTACTTGAACCCACGACCTCGACGTTCTAGTTAAGATTGGCTGTACAGAAGTTAGACTGTATTTCATAATATGCCTCTATGAATCACTGAACCGAGCCGAAACCGCGGTTCAGTTAGCTCCAAAAACCATGTATTGAACCAAACCGGCGGTACTGAAACTGTGTTCGAACCACTGAACCGAACCAGTACTTATTTTCGAGTGGTTTGCATCCCTGGTAATGTTGGAAATAGTTCAATTCAATATTGGAAATAGTAAAAATATTTTTTTTAATGTAAACCATCTTTAATTTCGTTACGTACAAACACAATAACAAACACAAGGACAAATACAAAGACAAAATCAAAGACAAAAACAAACACAAAGACAAAATCAAACACAAAAATAAAGACCAAAACAAAAACAAACACACAGAATACTGAGTATTTAAAATTTATCATTGAGCACTAAGAAGAATATTTAGAATCGAGTACTAAGTACCGAATAATTAGTCATTGCACCCTCGATTAGGCTGACACCTGCGATTATTCCTAATGTGAATAACTCGTGCGTGCAATTTTTGATAGCCGGGAATGGCGTTCGCGCCGTCCCGATATAGTTCAATAAATTGGGAATTAAACTTCAGAAAACAAGAAGAGCAGTCGAAGTGAGAGTGTAGTGAAGGAAGTGCACCATTATACGGAAGATAAGAATGCAATTCGCCTAGTAGGTATCGCTTTACTCTTGCGATATCGCATTGTTATCGCATTCTTATCTTCCTACGGGAAGAATTGTGACACTATGCGATAACTTCTAGGAAAGCGTGACTCCCAAGCGATTTCCTTTGAACACACCTCTTATGCTATAGTCATCCGATCCGGCCGGTTCCGACAAATGTGCAAAGTATTTGTAGTAAAAGACTTCGTGCAAAGTTTGGTGAAGATAACTTTTAAATTGACGGATGAGATATCATAGAAACATACGAACGGACCGACGGACACGGCCAAATCAACTCAGCTCGTCATGCTGATCAAAAATATATATTCTTTATGTGGTCGAAGTTGCTTCCTTCTATGCGTTATAAATATCCGGACAATTTTATAATACCCTCTGCAAGGGTATAAAAAGGGGGTAAATAATAAAAAAAAAAAAAAATAAGAACTCCACTGTGATTCGAACTACCACTCCAGCGTACGAAATGGAACTCTGCGATTCAACAGTCTACCCTCTGAGCTATTCAGCCTGTTTTCGATGTAGCGACAATGCACTAATAAAGCAGGCTATTTTGCAGAATGAAACATTTATATTTCCATGACTAAGCAACTTTCACGGCAAAAGTTTTTACAATTCCCAACTGGTAAACGAAATTGTGGACTGAGGTAGCCCTAAATAAACTCAGTCGTCATCCGCTTTCGGCAGTTCGTCGTCAGCAAACAAATTTAAATACTTTCTTTCTTATTACTGTCCATGCATTTCCTTAGCAATCGATTGCCCACCGCTAGCATCGTTAGCATCTGCGATTCATTCCTAATGTGAATATCTCGTACGTGCAATTTTTGGTAGTTGGGAATGGCGTTCGCGCCGTCCCGACATATTTCAATAAATTGGGAATTAAACTTCAAAAAAAAAACAATTGTAGTCGGAGAGTGTATTGAAGGAGGTGTTCCATTATACCAAAGACTTATGGATATTATAGATGACTCGTGTGAAACGCAGACATCAACTCCCTGGCTGCTTTTACGAGGTACCACATATTGAAATATAGCTTCTCGATATGGGTGGGCGGGGGAAGCCTTACATTTTTAGTTTGGCCGGTTCGAATCCCTGTAAAGAATAATACCATGCAGAGGGTATTATAAAATTGTGCTGATGTTTGTAACGCATAGAAGGAAGCATCTCCGACCACATAAAGTATATATATTCTTGATCAGCATGACGAGCTGAGTTCATTTAGCCCTGTCCGTCCGTCTGTCTGTTTGTATGCTATCTCCTCCGTCAGTTTGAAAGCTATCTTCACCAAACTTTGCACGAAGTCTTTTGGTACAAATACTTTCCACATTTGTCAGAGCCAGCCGGATCGGATGACTATAGCATATAGCTGTCATAGGAACGATCGGTTGAAATACTAGTTTTAGTGAGAAAAACTTTTTTGATTTTAATGGAAACGCCTCCAAAGTACGTATATATTAGTTAACTATGATTTTCCATAATTCCACCAAATTTGGTCGAAGTCGGACGTCTATATAGTATAGCTGTCATAGAAAAGTAGAGTCTGAAAAGTAGTCATAGTTAGAAAAACTTTTTTGTTTTCAATGGAAATGTCCTCAAAACTGGCAAAGACAAACACAAAGACAAAATCAAACACAAAAACAAAGACAAATACAAAAACAAAGACAAAACCAAGGACAAAAACAAACACACAGAATACTGAGTATCTAAAACTTATCATCGAGACCCGAATATTTAGAATCGAGTACTAAGTACCAGATACTTAGTCTCTAATACTTAGTATCGAATACTTAGAATAGAGTATGGAGTATTGAGTACTTGGAATCGAATAAAAGGTATCTAGTACTTAGTATCGAATACTTAGCTTTGTATTGGTGCTTGGTATTGAGTAATAAGAATCAAGTACGAAGTATCAAATACTGAGTGTCGAGTACTTAGTATCGAATACATAGAATCGAATACTGAGTATTGAGAACTTGGTATCGAGTACTTAATACTGAGTATCAAATACTAAGTATCGAGTACTTAATATCGAGAACTTAGTATCAAATACTTAGAATCGAGTACTATTATCGATGTTTCATCAAGGCCCCGTAAGTGTTAGCCACACTCACACCTTTTTTTTATTTAAAAATTTTGCCAGCCAATCTAAACTCAATTTATTTTGTAATGAATCCAAGAGCAATTTGTTACTTACTTTGGAGGAACTCAAATTCGGGACCTTTGGACTTGAACACGATTGGAATGACGTCTTAACCGGTTGCGCTACAGCTCACGTGTTGCTACCAGAGATGCAAACCACTCGAAAATAAGTACTGGTTCGGTTCAGTGGTTCACACAGTTTCTGTACCGCCGGTTCGGTTCATTACATGGTTTTTGGAGCTAACTGAACCGCGGTTTCGGTTCGATTCAGTGGTTCATAAAGGCATATTATGAAATACAGTCGAACTTCTGTATAGCGAACCTTAAGAGGACAAAAATAAGCTTTGTTATATAGAAAATTCGTAATATAGAATAGTTTGAATATTGAACGAAATTGCAGTGCTCTGGAAGTTAGAAAACTTCATTGTACAGAAGTTCGTACTAGAGAAGTTCGACTGTATTATGGTTTCTGTTGTAATGTGACTTTTCGTACACTTTGTGAATTGAATTCCTATAAGAATTCGAGTATTTTTGAGATTCTTAAAAGAATGTACAAAACTTTTGAAATCGGATTTGTAGGACTCGTCTATAAGTTCTAGGAATGCACTTCGAAAACGGAGAATGTCGGCAAGAAGAGAATACGTACTATGCATCTTACACACCCTATTAATGGTATGAGAAAAAACTCTCCTGGCTAAGATTAAATGATTATCAACCTTCAAGAAAAGAATTCACACAGGTGACAGGTATATTAAGAGATCGGCGTGCAATTGCGGTAGACTTACAGGAGTACATGTTGTAAAATTTGTGGCAAGTCATCCTTAAAGGCTTTATCTCTCCTAAGGATCAATTCGGTCTATCAGTGGTCCCTTTGGTAGAGGGTCGAACTAAAATTTTCTTAGGAAAACGAAGTTAATAAGTGGGTATCATTGGCTAGAGAAAAGCGATTCACGTTTTAAACCTCATTAGAGAACTGAACCGACCCGAACCGTTTTTCTTTTTGGTTTTCGGTTCGGTTCAGCATTTCTGAAAGGAAGCCGGTTCGGTTTGCGGTTCGGTTCAGCAGCTGGAAAAAGCGGTTCGGTTCGGTTCAAAACCGGTTCGGTTAAAATACTACTTATATTGAATTGCCTTAAAGTATTCAACAATATAAATAATAATAATAATAATGGTTTGCTTTATTGCCAGTAAAATTTACAGTTTGCTTAAAGCTAGCAGTTCAGTGGTAGTCAGTGATTAGATATTCCTCTTTACATCTGAGAAAGTATTTCAATCTGTTTTACAATTTACATTTTTCGAGAACTTAATTTAGAATTACCCAAGGAAAAGGCAGGAAAAAAAAACCTTGGCAAGAAACTTAAAATTAGACTTAGAGCTAAGCTTTGGCTAGTTCTTCCTAACACTAATTATATTAGTGGTGAAGTACCTACCAGCACTCGTTAGTGCGTCATTAGAATTTTCTTTCTGTTGAATTTACTTTTAGCAAGAGAGATGAAGTCATCTATCGGTTTGATATTTGCATCAGAATGTAACCGTTCTGGGGAATAATAAAAGGGCAGGTTCAGGATCATTTTCAATATCTTATTTTGTGCCGTTTGCAGTTTTTTCACATGAGTCTTTGCGCATTCACCCCATATTTCTGATCCATATAAGATAGTGGGTAAGAAAACCAACTTGTAGACTAGAAGTTTGTTGTTAGTGGATAGTTTTGAGTTGCGGTTTATGAACGGATATAAGGTTCTGATCATCTTGTTAACTTTGTCAACAGTCTTACTAATGTGATCGGTATTCAACAATATATATTTGACATATTGCATAAATATGACCGCTTGTAATTCTCAAGTTGGATTGCCCCGCCTTAGAAATATTTAAGGGGTAACTGATATTCGCAGTCTTAATATGTTTTAAGTCAATTCAAAGTGCTTTTCAATTAATTTGAAAACGAAAAGGGTATAGTAAAATCAAATATGATTGTTTTAGATTTTACTATGCGTTTTTTCCCTGAGTGTTTTGACTAAGTGTATATCAACTTTGTGTAAGAAAGTCGGCCAAGCCCGACTATAATATACTCTGTACCTCACAAAGTTTGTCTTAAGGTATGTGAAATGCTGCCCATTCCCGTTGCGGCCGGTGCTGCCCATCATAATTGCTTGTGTTTCTTATAACTCGACTACAGTTCATCCGATCTTTACCATTCTTTAGCGGATCGATAAATAATATTGATTACTAATTATGTCCAGAAGGAACGATCCTCCTATCTACAAAACTGTGGGAGATATGACGTTTTTTCGATATTGCGGGGGCGGTCAAGCCCGACTAACATACTCTGTACCATCACCGTTGCGACCGGTGCTGCCCATAATTGTTTGATTTGCTTATAACTCGAATATCGTTCATTCGATCTTTAAAATTTCTTCAGCGGATCGATAAAGAATCCCGAATACTAAATATGCCCAGAAGGTTCGAACCTTCTATCTATAAAACTGTGGGAGATTGACGTTTTTTCTAAATTTCGGGGGCGTGGCAGAGTTGAAAGTAAACTCAGTTCAGTTGTTCACTAGTTTAGTTTAGTTGTTCAGTTGTTCAGTGTTGGTTTGATTTGTAGGCCGTTTCGTTGGATCTGTGCTGTTTCAATTGTTCACCAGTTGTTCACCTGGGCATTGTGACGATTAGCTATCATTCAAACTAATTTTTATCCTTCGTTGCTGTCAAATGATGCTTATTTGTCAGCCATATCTAAAAAGGTTGCCACGCCAGCATGTTCCTTACATTGAACAGTCAGACACGAGGACAAAAATAGCTGAAGAGTCACCAAATTCAGCAAACAAGTCACTGAACAACTCTAAATGAACAACTCACAGAACACGAGTGGCTGACTAAGAGGAAGTGAACAACTCGCTCTGAACAACTCACAGAACAAGAGCGGCTGAACAAGAGCAAGTGAACTACTCTGACTAAACAACTCACAGAACAAGGTCCGCTAAACAAGAGCAAGTGAACAACTCACAGAACAAGAGTGAGTGAACAAGAACAAATGAACAACTCTGACTGAACACGAACAACTTACATATCAAAGCGAGTGAACAGGCAACAGGAACAACTAAACAAGTGAACAACTGCACAAGAACAACTGAACAACTCTGACTGAACAATCACGAAAAATGAATGAAGAACATGTTCACTTGCTCAGTTTAGTGAACAACTCAATTTTGTTCACTCACTCATGAACAACCCAACACTACTTCTTTTGCTAGGTTTTTGTGGAGAGAGGAATTATGTAGAATTATGGAAATTGAGTGCCCATGATCTGAGGTAGTTTCGTGCTAGAGCTTTCTCTATAAATGTAGGATACACCTTAAGTTATACAACCCCCAAAGATTGTAACTGTTTAGAGTCGACTTGCGGTGATAATTATACTGCAGAGCACTGAAAATGTGTTGTAATGAATTCACTTCATATTCCAACTTCATGATAAATGAACAAGGTGAGAGGGGGTGGGTGCGGGGGTAAGAGGTAAAAGTGGGGGGTATAGGATGGACAGCTATCCATATTCATGCTTAGTGAGTGGAGCCAGTGCAAAAGCGCATTAAAAATTGAATTTGGTTTCGGTGTTGCACACACACTCGGGCCTTCGGGCCGTTCTCTTTGAGCGTTTATTAATTTTGTTATTATTATTTTTGTGTGGAAAATTGTTTTTGATTGCCACATTTCGTTGGTTTTTGTGTTGTGTGTTGGGCTGCCTAAAAGTATGCACTGAAAATTCAAGAGAATTCTCATAGAAGTGCAGAGGCGAAATTTGAATTCGTGCGAGCATTTGGCAATCTATTGCAAAACCACTTCGATTGCTCGAAATGATTGTTTTGCCAATCACAGCAATTATTTATTTATTACAATTTTGTTTCTTTTTTTTTTATTTTTTCTTTATGAAATTTGTTTTTCGTCTGCGTTAATTAGTGAAGCTTTTGCTGAAATGGTTCGAAATAAAAGACCTGTCCAGCAAAGCAAAAGTGAAATTTTTTCGTCATTTAGCCAGGAGAAGTGCAAAAACGTAAGTTGCCAACCTGTTTATGCCCCTCCAGCGGCAACTGCAACAGACGCCCATCCTTTTGCTTTCGTTGGTTGAGTAGCCAGACCTGAAGGCGCGGGCGAGTCACTTAGCCAGCGGTCAACAACCGGCCCAGGTTGCAACTTTCCAACGTCCAATGTCAATTATTAAGGCAAAGCTACGTTTACATATCTCGAACTAGAAATCGTCAACAACAACCACATCAACGGCGGCAACAGCATCCAAATGGCTTTTGATTTTCTTTCAAAATGAGGCAACTGGTTTATTGTGGTCTGTTGTTGTCACTGTCATAATTGACCATTTTGGTTCACTTGTTCAACTGTCAGCCAGCTAATCTCAAATAGCGAAACGGGTTGAGTTTAAGAGATGGACGATTGGATGGCTTAAGCACCTAAGAACTGGCTGAGTGGACTGGCCGGTGAGGGGCCACACACTTGAGGAAGCTGGATAGTTGCATTTGGGGGGTTCGATAACCAAGGCTGCAGACCGGTTCAATAACGATTGGGACCCTCGTACCGATCTTGAACCATAGCTGTTTTGAAACAGGTTCGGTTCAAAAAATAAAATAACTACTCGGCTTTTGAAATATTTCGAGTTCGAGATGAAAATATATTGAATTTTGATTTATACTGAAAGGAAAAGGTAGCATCTAAAGGGGAAGACTATGCTCATTCGAAAGCCGTGAAACAGGTCCAAGGAATAGTCCATTGACGTAACAAATCTATTGATAAATTGAACGCGTCCTTTTCAACAAAAATAATGCCTAGCATGTCTCTTCGGTTCTCTCAAATTCACAAAATAATATAGAGTTCTCAAATTAACAAGCTATGAATCGAGGTTCGACAGAATTCCTTAGGCTTGTCAAGCTTTTGAAACGATACACGAATTGATCTTGAGACTTCTAGGGTCCAAAATCAAAATTCAGCAAGCCAATTTACATACGTTTAATAAAATAAAATAAATATCGATTTATCGATAAATCGTTGTCTCCTAAAAAATCTTAATGAATTTCTATACATTACATTTAAAATAACTATTTATTAAACGTTCTAATCGATCTTTACCATAGGAGCAAAAAGTAGACTTGTTTCAAAAGATCCTTAGAAAAAATTGTGATGTTAAAACCAGCGCTGCAAACCGGTTTTGAGCCGAACCGATTTGCTTTTAAACCCAAGATTCCGTCATATTTCTCACTGTGAACCAAACCAAGTGAGAAAAAAATGGTTTAACCTGTACCTGTTCCGAAACCATAATTTCGGTTCGGTAAAGAAAAAAAATTATAGATTACAAAATGTGAAATGTTGCCTAGTATTTTTTTTTTGAACTGGTCGATATACTGCGAAAGAGTCTTCAAATCGACGGGCTAACCCAAGGCTCCAAAGTTCATTGGTATTCAATTTGATTTGGGTAAATCGTGAGCCGAACCAAGATTCGAACTAGAGATGGGCGCGTGTCGAATTTTTCCAAGACGACACGACTCTAACACGAATGGCCTATTTAGAACACGCACAGCGACGCACGGGCGAAAGTTTTAAAAACATGATACAACACGATATGCACGACTTTATTTGAAGTGAAAAAAATCAATTAAATATATTTATATATTAAGCTACAATACAAATTCTTTCACATCCAAAATTGCCATTTTCAAACCAAATTGATCGTTAATGTAATGTAAACTTAAACTTAAAAAGCTTTTCTGGGTATATACGTCCGTCCACAAATTAGAAGTAAAAGACAAATCCTGATGCTTTAGACCTTCCATTAGTTCCTCCTTTATTCTGTTGTATGTATTCACTGGACATAGCTTTTGTAGCCAATGTTTTTCTTGACACGGAAGTGTCTTTAAAATTTTTATTGCCAAAAGCAGCACCTACGTTTATGAGATCTTGAGCGTACTCATGACATTTTTAATAAACCGTTTTGACCCTTTAAAATTCTTATTTGAAAACGCAAAGAATATTGAAAACTTTTATATGTATACAAAAGGTTCAAAGTAAATAAAAAAATTTTGCCTCGATACGAGGGCTGTTCAAAAAGTAATGAGACTTCGTTGGTGGTGAAAAAAGGTGTCGTCGGCGGCCCGATTCGGTCCGGCGTCGATGAAAAAAACGGGGTTTCAGTATGATGTAATTCTCGGCTGAACCTCAACTTAATTTGTGGATTTTTTGACAAAATGGCGGCCATTCAAAAAAAATTTCAATTTCGGCTTTTTTGTTAGTTTAGTGTTAAAAGAAAAAGTAGAAATTTTTAAAATTATGGTCGAGGTCAGCCGAGAATGTGCAGTTCTGCGTCGATTCCACTTTTGTTTCATGAAAATCGGTTCAGTTGAACTGGAATATCAGGCCGCCAGTTCGAAAAACGTGGTTTCGAGATAAACGCGCTAAAGTTGAAGTAATTGAAAAAAAAAAAAATCATTTTAAATCACTCAATGGCTGTTTAAGTCCTTAGCAGTCTACGATTTAAAGCTAACTGCTTTGGGAATAGGCAAGATCATCAAAGACTTTCTGTGTGACATTCTCTTAGTAAAAGTATTTAAAGTAGTTTGTTTCAATCGTTCTTGAAAACAACATTTGCGACGATTCAAGATGCCTGTGTCAGTTTTATGCGAGTACGAAAATAAAGTCTTGCTGCTGTTGCAGCACGCAAAGTCGTTGAGTTTACCGTCCCGTTTGATTAAAAGAAACGTTTTCCAAACAGCGCATTATTATTTTAAATTTAAACAAATTGGTCGTCACTGCGACGAACCGCATCCTGTATTTCGTTTTGCATTTTCTGTTTAAAATAGTGTGACCAGCAATGGATACTGGGAAAATGTAAATATTTATTAGAACCTATATTTGTTCGATTGACATATTCGGCCCTGTTCCGAATTTCGAGTCGGTTTTCGTGTAAACGTTTGCATGTAGAGCTTAAACTTAACAATGTTATATGGAAGTTGACAAGAATTTCAAAGGCTACTAGATTAGGTTTGACGAAAATCGGAATTGTCTAAGCAGCTGAATTCGATTGCTCAATGCCAAGTGAATTCAATTCGGCCAAAAAAGCGGACCTAACGGATCTAGTAGCCACAGGGGGAGGGGGAAGGGGGGTGGTGGTAGCATAGTACCAACCACCCCATCCCACTCCTTTTGTTGTGATCAATTTAAAAATTTATTTTATTTTGTTTTATTTATTACTTACTTTTACTGGGACTCGAACTCGGGACCTCGAAAGCCTGTACTCACTGACACCACCGCTCAGCCAAAGACACCACATCTTGGATGTTTACCGCTGCGCTTGAGTCGTATTATAAATTGCCGGTGCCAGTGCCTGCCAAAGTAGAGAGCGAGAGAGAGAATTGTTCTCACATGTTGCTCGAGATCTCCGTTTTTCGACCTCCCGTACGTCCCTCGCCATCAAGCTCGAAGTCGAGAATGATTGTGTTCTCGGATTCGAGAATATTTCTTCTTAAAAAACCAAGAAGAAAAAATACTGAGTCCAAGAAGAATTCGTTCTCACCGATTCTTTCTTCATTTCTCTGGGTGTAATATTTAACAATCTCAACATATAATTATATACTAAAGGGCTCTAAAATGCTTTGGAGATGGATTAGAGAAAGTTGCTAACATGCTTAATAGATCCGTGTTTTGTCCCATTTGTATTTCCTTAGCCTTGAGTGGGGCAGTCAACTTGAAGCCCAAGCTCCTCGAAGAATTGATTTTGCATATTCTTCTTTTTTATATTTCTTTTGTCTTTTCATCCATGTTTTCATCAAATGCATCTTCATTTTGTGCATCCTATTCCCGCGTGCAATGGCGATAAGCTGTATTTGAAATTTTTTGCGTCTGAAATGCTCTTTGGCTCCTCTTGCAATAAGCACAAGTTAATGCCATGGCGCAATGCTTATATCATCTTACCTAGTGACGTTCCACAGAAGTTGCGATAGGACTTCACCTCGAAGTGTGGCTTCGCTTACCATGAACGCAAAGCCCCACTTTGATTGACTCAAAAAACTGTTAATCCACATTTGGACAGCTGAGTTTCAGATGGTCGCTCTTAGATGGTCCATTGCAGCCGTTGTGGATACGTTGTTGGATGCACCGAAGATGACCACAAAACTACAAGGGAGTGAGGCAATTTCTACCAATTTCTCTTTTGTGTAGGCATGCTGGTTGGCTGACATCAGATGTCCTTCTGATGTCTAGGATCAGCATTTAATAAAGCGTCTTGAGTAGGAAGGAGATGAGGTTGATTGGTTTGTAGTCTTGGTGGCTCAAGTGTCAGAAAGACAAGCCTAGATGTACTCCATTTTACCAAGCATTGCAAGCATTTCTGAAGTCCCGCCATTCTTGGAACCCCCTTCAAATTGGTGCAGAAGTTTTCCTCTTCTTGGACTTTGCCTATGTTCTGCTTGTATAACTCTAGTAAGTAGTTAGTGTTTTATTATCTAGTGAAGTCTTCTCCTCAGTGATTCAATTTTGTAAACTTTATCAATGGGGGCAAGTTTTCACCCAATTTTCAGAACTGCCAAAACAAACAAAGAAAACAAAACGTAGCCAAGTTGATGAAAAATGCTTCAGTGATTTTGGGGGGGGCCTCGCCACATGCAAACAAAACGAGAAACAAAAACAAAATTAAATTTCTTGTAAGCTCAGTTGGTAACTGTGTCTGCAACGGATGGGAAATGATCATAAAAACTCCACAATAATAGAGCCATAAAAATGTGTTGTGCTTGCTTTGGAATGAACCATTTCAGTTTTTGGCTAAATGAGCTAAATTAGGCTGCGGCTGTGGAATTCAATTACAATTTGCTTGCTCCCAAATAGTCGACTTCAGCACTTTTACTTTTTGGTTTATCAAAAGCAGAACACCGCTAGCATTTGAACAGCATCATCAGTCAGTCTAACGGTTGTCTTCTACTATATTTTTTTTGTTTTGTTTTTAGCTTCGTCAGTTGGTCAATTCAAATTCAAATTCAAATTGAGGCGACTTGTGGGGAGTTTTCACTTTCCGCATATCGAAAAATAGAAAGCAAAAGTTTGGCTCTTAATCTGCGAGGAAGTGTGGCTCGAACTAGAAAAAGTACATTAAATTTAAGAACCAAAAGATCCATTCATTCATATATATGTAAAATCAAGCAAGCTACGGGAGCTGCTGTGAAAGTAAGGCACTGCCGAAGCCAAGCAAACATTTGTCTCTCCGAGCAGACAAATGCAGATTAGATGCGAATTGTGACAGGTGGGTGCGAATGGCGAAATGAAAATCCGCAATGAGATAAATGCAAATTTTTGAGGGAGTAAACACCGCCGTGTGTACCCTATCAGTGCAGCAGCCGTTTGGTCACCCTTCACTTGATTAATGCTTGAGCTGGGCAAATATTTTCAAAGTTTTTCATTCGGGACACAGGTACAGTCTTGACATAGGGCTAGGCTAAGGTTAGGTTTGGTTGTGTAATAAAATTAGGGATTTCTCATACCTATATGCGTATAATCACCAACAACACCTAAGCGAGCTTATCGTATATACAACTTTCTAAAGAAGCTCCCGGCTTTATCATCTGTATCTAGGTAGGGGTTGGGTTTGGTTTAGGTAACTTATTTGGTTCATTAAATCTATGATCATTGAGACGTTGGAAACTATACATGATATTGATGAAAAGAAAGCGTTAAGCTACAAATAATATTAATCAATACCCGAATGGACCTCATTCTTTATAGATTCTTTATAGATCTAGACATAAAAACGCTGGCCTCACCTTCTATGTACTTAGACAAGTATATGGACTTGTTTTGCCTTTTCACAACTTGACTTATGCTTAAAATCCTTTTCAAGGTCATAGTTAACCAGGTGTGGTGCAGCGGATAGTGTGTGTGCCTGCTGTGCAAGGCTCGATCCCGCCTCGGAACAACTAAAGAAAAAGTTGTTTTTCTAAAACTTACACATCCAGTCACTTATACTGGCTATTGGCGCCAGCTTTGAAGTAACTAGCCATGAGAAAACTTGCCTTTCGGACTCGGCGTTAAACTGTAGGTCCCTTTTCTCTTGTTCCAAAACTAGAAGCACGCAAGCCAAGAGATTGACCCTTTGGCCTGATTAAAGACAAATAATTTTAATAAGCCGAGTTTGAATATGATTTTGAAATAATAATCTGTGTGCAAATATGAGAAGTTTTTTTCACATGCATGTCAAACCTCTATCTCTTACCATCTTTGAGATCTGTTTGTTCTTACGGACAGTTAAGGGCGTAGCCAGCTTTCCAAAAAGGTAGGGGTTTCCATCTTAATTTTTATAAATTTAACACTTAATCGGGGGTGTCCTGGAAATCTCTAGAGATTTAGGCTTCAGGTTGGTTTTGCAAATCGCTAGTGAAATCCGTCGGTGTCCCAGAACTTCGAGAGATTTCGTTCAGTTCGAAAGTCTAGTCCGAAAGTCGAGTTCGAAAGGAGTGTGCAAAGGATTATGGTCCTACTACAAAATCAGTGCTGATATAAGGCGTGGGTTTGTGATTTCGCTATTGATTGGTTAATGTATTGGCTGGTTTGTGTATAGGTTGGTTTGCCAAAATCTCCCAACAAAATTCGAGAGCTTTGAAACCAACCGAAAGAGATTTCTAGGATACCGAGAATTGGTTTTGGGTTGGAATTTGGTTGGAAGAGATTTCTGGGACACCGCCGAATAATTAAATAAAGATACTTTCGATATGAAATGAGAAACAAGCCCCGAGTGCCCCGACTACAAAATACCCTGTTCCCTTGACTTCTTGTGTTTTCATACACATCACACACATACAACAAACCCGTTCCAGGATAATGTATCAACGCTCACGCGGAAGTTCGGCCTTCTGCGAATGCCAAGAAACATTCCCATGGGGAAGCGCGTATAAAATCGTGATCAAAAAACTTAAAGCGCAGAAAATGCAAATGGTCGAGGAGCTGTTTCCGCACAGAAGAGAGCTTATGATAGCCGCAACGGAGTCTGCGCCTAACACGACCATCGAGGAAGTGTCAGCAGAGTATATCTTACAAGCAGCGCGGAATATCAAAGTAAGCAAGGCTCCAGGTCCGGATTCGATCCCCAATAGAGCCCTCCGACTTGGCTGCTGCCATCAGGCGGCATCGTCATATAGGCAATTGTCTCATCCTCTGGGTACGGCAATGCCTTCAACACGGCAAGGTGGAGTAGCATTTTGGGGGGGGGGGGGGAAGGGTGCTGTGGAGTCCCCGCATATCTGCTTCTTATCATCAGAAGCTACCCCAGCAACAAGGTGCTGAAATACGACACTAGTCCTGGCACGGAGTCATAACAGGTAACTGGCGGTGTCCCGCAAGGTTCCGTACTTGGGCCACTATTATGGAATGCTATGTACGACGGGGTACTTAGACTATCTCACCCCCCAGGAGTCCAGGTTGGGGGATTTGCGGATGACGTGGCGGTGGTGGTTGTCGCAAAGGAGCTAGCACAGGCAGAGAAGACCAGGAGAAGGGAGCGGTGCTGTGGGGAGCGTGCTGATAAGTAGCCGGAAAAAGGTAAGACAGCCCATATTATAATCAGAATACCTCGGGGTCTAGCCCTTTAGCATTTGGGAGTGATGCTGCACACAAGGCTTGGGTTTCCGCGAGCACCTGGATTATGCCAACACAAGGGCAGCTACAACCAACAGAGCACTGTCATGAATAATGCTCAACACCCGAGGTCTGACAAGGAAGAAGAATGTTGCTCTCGGTGTCGCCAGATCGATAATGCTGTACGCAGCGCCAGTCTGAAGGGAGGCACTGCACCAAAAAGCTATAGGCGTGGCTTAGAAGCAAACACACCGCTTGGGCGCGATTCGTATTTGTTGTGCGCGTTTCGCACCGTGCCGAATGACCCGCGCTCGTCATTGCTGGCCTCGCGCGCGCGACACGGTCAAGTAAACTTTAAGCTGACGCAGTCCTAGGCAGTGGGAAACCAACGGCTGCTTTTGCAGCTACCTGCACCGTTTTGGCCACGACCAAAGCGCAGAGTGTACCTAGTGCTGGAATACAGAGAAAGACGCGAAGCACGTGCTGTTTGCCGGTGGCAGATTCGCACGCGAAAGGGTTGGGTTGGGCGGGGCGCCCATGCCCATTACGCGAGACACGCGCCTGTTGTTACTCACGCAAAAGCCTGCGCGATTTTGCGCGAGCCATAAGGCCAGCAAAAACCAAAAACAAATCTTATGGTGGTGTTTATGTTTTGTTGTTGCCGCGCTCTGACCTGCCACAACAACTTCATGTGTGTCTCTATTCTCCTCTGATGACTCTCGCAAACTCGAACACAACTAACAAAATGCTTAAGAACGCTGGCCGATCACGAGCACACACACAAAATCAAAAATCGGTTCTCCCTCTTCTCATTTTGTTGTTATTGCTGAAATATATTTGGTGTATGTGTATTGGTTTTACGCGCTGGTAATCTCGTTCTGGGCACCCTGGGTTGGAGGCTTCGTTGGCTTAAGTTAGGTTAGGTTGAAATAAATTGAATCATGTTAAGTTAAGTTGGGCTGGTTGGATAGACTTAGCTATTACTTAACA